>CALSCR010001527.1:0-29507 GCA_943704495.1 Pigoraptor chileana
CGCCAAAAATCACACAAGTGCTAGCAACACCACCCGCACACACGTTATACACTTTCGAGCGATAGAAACGTACGCAGTGCCTGGTCTGAGGCGAGTGCCAATGGATTGCGACTGAGCGGCGCCTCCTGTGGACCTCCCTCCACGGTTGAGTTGGACCGCTGCAGGCTCGCGGCTGTGCGGTGGCAATCACATCCGGGGCAAAGGCAATGTGAGACAGGGTTGCAGCAGTGGCAGTGGCAAGTGCCCATGGACACCACGGACATATGCAGCATTCAGGGTCAGTGCCTTGGGCGCTAATTGCCAATGCTGATCACAGACCGACAGACGCAGAGAGAGAAAGAGAGAGATAAATGCAGAAGAATGAACACGCACCCGATCCCTTTCGCTTTGAGAGAAACCCCATCGACATGCTTCGCGATAGGCTCTTAATGAGTGATCCCGCGGACCCCCGGCGGTCTTTCTCGCGGCTTTTCAGGAGGAGATTTTGAGGCGTGTCGGCCTTGTCGTCGCACTGTGCATATGTGTGTGTGTGTGTATGTGCATGTGTGAGCGTGTGCATGTGTGAGTGTGTGCATGTGTGAGTGTGTGCATGTGTGAGTGTGTGCATGTGTGAGCGTGTGCATGTGTGAGTGTGTGCAGGTATGGGTACGCGTGGCAACAACCAACATTATTGAGTGGCGGACACTCTACTGCCACAGTAAAGACGAGGCGCATTTCCAGATGCAATTTGAGTTGAGGTAACCTAAATAGTATATCCAGAACGAGCACACCGCACCAAACACGCACACCAAAATCATGCTGCATCATATAACCATACCAGTGCATCAATGGCCTTGGAAAGAGCGGCAATCCATCGCCTCATGTCCTCCTCAGTCTCAGCCTTTATGTGGTACGACGGAACTTCGGGAGAGATGCTCACAATCGCAAAGCCGTACTTTACGCCCTGGAGGTCACAGACCACTCTGGCCCCCGCAAGCATCACGTGCCCTTTCTCAGCAGTGTCCTGGAAACCAATCACCAAGCATATGAGGGCACAAATATCCAGCACCACAATGCCCCACCCCATCCACGAAAACAAAGACAAGGACAGCAGGAAGCGTGCGAACCGTGTGCGCGGAGTTGTATCACGAATTGCCCACACGGGCCAGGGCAAGGGGACCCGTCGAGTGAAGGATTTTGCACCACAACACGATTGACAAAGACATGCGGCGAAATGAAATAAACAGCAACGCACCGTCTTTGATGCACTGTAAACAAGCGAATCTCTTCGTAGCGTGCAGTATCGGTTTTTCCATCCATGCAGGGTCATGTCCTTGCGCTTTTGCAGCCAGCCCTCGCAAAGTATGTCCGGCATCTTAGATCAACAGGTGTACACCTTTGCAAAGCGAATGTCGGCAGCGTCGTTGTGGTTCGATGAAGTTGCACGGATACTTCCAATACACTGCGGGTTTCAAACCCTTTTGCACACTCCCTTCCACATTGCCGAATTGAGCGGGATGAAGTCGCCAATGTGATTGCAGATCCGAAAAGGAAGTACCGGTATCGCAAGTAATCGCACCGACGGACACCAGAGCAGAAACACCACGCGACAACAAAGAATAAGCGAGGACAATATAAGCTATGAAAAGGCACACAACTCTATGCATCCTTATCACGAACATGCAACTTTTCAACTTAATGTGGCCCGTGGTGTCAGTGCCGCAGTCCGCACAATGGACTGTAATGGTGCCGGATATTGGTGGAACAAAAACAAAGACAGTCTTCCGAGATTGCGGTAAGAGTTGTGATTGGACAGCGGACCCTCACTCCACCAAACAACGGCGTTGAATACAAATTCGGACGGTCCGGCGCCGGCAATTCTTTTATTCTCCTCGGAGGCATTTCCGAGCAGTCTGACTGAACCACTCAATGAGCAAACACACACAGTGCCGCATACCCACTGTCGCCGGCGGTGGCCAATCGCTTGGGCCAGCTCTGTTCTCATACTCACCGCCGGGAATCTGCCGGTGCGGCCGCGGCCGCTCGGCTGACCCAGTTAATCAGGGGCGGCACTGAGCGGCGCTGAATTCGCCGCGCAGCAGCAGTGCCACACTGAATTACGGATGGGCGGCAAAATTCAGTGCTTCTTTATCCCTTTGGTCTCCAATGGACTGATCCCGTCAGCGTCCATTCACACTCAGGCTGTCTCAGTCTTGCCGCACTGACCGAGGGGCCACTCGCGGCCCACCATGTGCCCTCATCACGGTGCTCGGTCAGCAAAAGCCGACAGTTTTTTTCAATCGATTCAATATTTTGTTATATTTGTCTTGAACTGAAACTGTGGCATGCAGTCCACTTTGGTGTGAATCGGCCGGGCGCGGCGCTCGGCGGCTAGTCCTGTCCCAATACCAATTCTAACTGCCGATAACATCCCACAAAAGACAAAACTCTCTGAAATGGTTTCGGTGTACTATCCCGTTTTGTTTGTTATTGCGGTGTCTGACTCCAGGGGGAACTAAAAACTACAAAAACGTGCCGCCGCCGGTCAGCCGGATCCTGCATGAAATTACCGAGTTCTCGCACATTTCTACAGCTGATGCGTGCCGCGTCAGTCCAGTCAACCGTTTGTGCTGAATCAGTTCGACGCGGCAGCAATTCCGACGCAACAACTATCTTAAAGTTCTATTATATTAATCAACGACAACGAGTAGGATCCTGCCGCACGCGTCTCGCGGGAACCGAAAGAATGAGCGACGCTTATTCGAATCCGAGTGCGCCTGTGCGTCCCGGCGCAGCATCCTCGACCGATGCCAGCGGACGCCCCCTCTCCAATGACGACTTCCGTAAGCTGCTCATGACACCGCGAAGTGTGTCTGGACAAACGCCCTCTGGAGGAAGTGCGGGTGGTGAAGGATTTAAGGTGCCGTTTACACCGCGACGTGTTGAGCAAGGTGGAAGCTCCAAGGCTGCACAGGACGCCAAGGCGAAGAAAAAGAGCTACTTCAAGCCAAAGAAGGAAGAGGTCGAGGATGACAACTCAAAATATCGCGACCGCGCGTCCGAGCGACGGCAGGGCCTTAATATTGACTATAAGGATACCGATCAGCTCCTGGATGCGTATCAGTCGGCGTCTGTTGGCGACGACGGGTCCGGCGGCGTCAGCAAGCGCGACAAGGTGATCCAGGAGTCAAAGTTTCTTGGAGGCGACATGGAGCATACTCATCTCGTCAAGGGTCTCGACTTTGCGCTGCTGCAGAAGGTGCGCTCTGAGCTCGACAGGGAATATGGGGACGATACTTCCGCAAAGAAGGGCGAAGGCAAGAAATCTCAGCAGCAAAACGAACCGGGCAAGTTTGTGGAGGAGCTGACGTTTCGTACGACGCTTGGGCGCTCCATCCACCGTATTGCCGTCGACTTTAAGGCACCGGAGCGGAATGAAATGTTTTCGCCTGGTCGTATGGCGTTTGTATTTGAGCTTGAGGGTGGTGATGGCACGTCGGACATTCCAACAACGGTCGTGCGCAGTAAGGCTGACATGCCACAGCAGCAGCAGCAGCAGGGAGAAAAGGCCGCATCAACCAACGACATTGTCATCAACAAGCTCACGCAAATTCTCGCGCTTATGCGTCAGGGATCGCGACTACAGCAGAAGACAAAGAAGAAGAAGGAAAAAACGGAGGATAGCCGGCCTGCGCGGTTGCCAGAGCCCCCAAAGCCACTCCCGAAGCTACCCGCAGACGTATCGATGAACCTGTATGACGATGTTGTGGGGGAGTATACGCCGCCAACAAAGCCCACCAAGACGGCTGCAGCGGCGCCACATGCACACGCCGGCGGTTATTTTGCGGGCATCGATCAACAAGAGGATCCCACTGTCGGTGGAGGCTTTGCACCGGGACCGATGTCTGCCCCCGAGTTGCTGTTAATGGCGGGTGCGTCGACCAACACATTGGTGTCCAACATGGGCGATGTGATGCCAATGCGGTCCTCTGCCGGAACGGATTTGTATCACCAACAACAACAGCAACAACAACAACAGCAGCAGCATCAAATTGATGAAAAGAAGAAGGCAGACAAAGAGACGGAGGAGCGGCTGCGTCGGCAGGACGTGAACTACATTCCCGACAGCTACATGGAATGCTATCCGGGGGTGTACGAATCGACGGACGTCATTGCGGACAGTGACGAGGAGGTGGACTACTCGAAAATGGAGACAACTGGCAGCGATGTGCGGAAGATTCAGAAGAGTCGGTTCGACTTTGATACGGAGGAAGAGTACAACGCTTACATGCTCAACCGGGAGGCACTGCCAAGGTTTGTTGATTGGCGAATGCCGGCACTGGAGTCCTTGTCGGTGTTGCATGCATTGTGAATGCATTCTGGATGTTGCACACATTGGGGATGTGGCGTGTATTATAGTGGATGTGTTTTAGATGTTGGAATGGGGAGGGTGTGTGAAGAATTAACAAATGCCGCCGAGCACAGCTTGTATTATTTTAGACCCGTTGCAATACATGACCCGTTGCACATCTTCCTTTCTCTGTGGTTTGTATTTGCCCCGTTTGTATGTGTTCCCACACCACAGGGCTGCATTCCAATTTGGCGTGAAAATGGGAGAGGGACGCAAGACACGGCGGAACAAGGGAGACCTCACAGAGAAGCAGAAGATTGACCGAGACTTGCAACGCATAAATGCACTCATTTCAAAGAGGAAATCGGGCGATACATCCTCTGACAGGTGTGTGTGTGTGTGTGTGTGTGTGCGTGGGTGCGTGTGTATGCATGGAGTATGTGTATGTGCGTGTGAGTATCTGCATGTGTATGTGTGTGTGTGTGTGAGTGTGCATGGTCCCTAAGCAGGCGAGTGAACATGAGAATGGTTCGGTGTTTCAGATTTGTCCCCTTTTTGAGTTGATGTGCATGCTTCCGTGTGTATTCTGACTCCATCGCTAATCCCTGCCTCGTTTGAATATGCGATACCATGTGCCACTCGCAGTGCTCCGCCAAAGCGACGAAAATATGACGGAAATGATGACGATTGAAGTAAAGTGCGAGCCGTTTCTATCAGATTGTAAAGACCCATTTCGTCTTCTTTGTTTCCGCCAGGCACCCTTGAGATGTGGTGAATAGCGTTGCAGTCGTGTTCCATGGACTATTGTCTCGTTGCAGTTTCTTCCCAAAATTTTGTGGGCTTACTGTTGCGAGGAAATCCCATTACGCAACTGAGTCGTCATGTGAGGTGTTTGGGCTTGCCGCTCAGCTACCATTGCAACCACGAGGGAGATCGATTGCACACTCCCTACATGTAAAGGATACTTGAGGGATCAGTGCCTTTGCTACATATACACCTTTGCCGTGGAATCCAGATTAATAATGCGAAGTTCCCGAAACTCCGTGGACAAACACCACCAAGAGCCTGTCTTATATATAGTCTTATATTCAGTGAGGCAATTTCGTCCGTGACCAGACTAAAAAATTCGAGTATGGCATCATCTTAAAATTGAGCAACTTACACAACACAAAACTTGACCAACATCCTCCCGCGCAATTGTGAATACTGTGCCCCAATTGTGAATACTGTGCACGCACGTATCACAAATCACAGATGCATCAGTGTCACTCTTTCAAATTTCAACTCAACTTTTACTAATCTAACACTCAACATTCGTCCGCCGAAACTTTCGATGTCACTCACGTGACCGAAAGAAATCCGCGTTGACCTCCTGGCTCGATTTATTTGTATCTGCAAATGTTGATATAGTAAATTGCCATTTGTATGACACTGTATGCACGGCACAGCAAAATGAAGAAACTTTTCGGTCTGGTGAGGTATCTTGCTACAAAATTGTATATGCGGAAAGCGATAATAAATGCGGAACTGTTGACTATGAAATTTCACAAGGGGGCGTGAGTCCCCCGATGCCATTCCCAAAGCGTGTGCAATAATTTGAAATCAGAGGCGAATATTGCACAGTTAACGGGGTGATTTCAAATTACATGCGACGGGCGAGTGCGCCCCACGCGCATTGGGCGCGCAATCCCCCAATCACACGCCGCGATGCACACACAGCCTCCAATGGTAGTGCAGGCGGTGTCGAGCGGGAAAAACCTTCGTCTCCTTCAAAGTGCCCCTCAGACTATACTCTAACCGTTGTGAAGGAGATTAAGCTTAGACGGCACTGCTGGCGGCTCGATTCCTGTCGCAATAATTGCTGTTTTAGCGGCGACGGAGGGATTCGTTGGGCTTATCACAGGGCAACTGACGTGAAGGGTGGGTCTCGCTTGAGTTTTGAGTTTTCAGTTGGGGGACGTTACATTTAAAATTGTGAGCTTTGGATATTTATGTTTTTGAATTAACCTAAATTCTTGTCCTCAAACTTATCGCGCGTGCGTGAAGGCTCTTTGCGTGATCGAAAAAAGCTATCATTTTGTGTGTATGTGCTGTCAATAGTTTGAGGGGTTGTGTTCTGTGTGTTTGTGCTCTTTTGTGACGAATTTGAATTAACATTCTCACTCCATCGGGTTGCAGGAGACACTCAACCGACAAAAATGCAGAACCAACTCGCGGCATTGCAGGCAATGGTGAGTACGTGGACGTATCTCGCGGGAGCATATGGGGTTTAGAATATTCGCCGTGCATCCTCGATCGACTCATTTCCATTGTTTTGTGTGCATTGTTGCACAATCCACGTGTCGTTTAGCCCACGGGCATGTCCCTGCAGCACCCACTGCTTGCACCCACACAGTACGCGCGCATGCCGCAAACAAACGAACTCCTTGAAGAAGAGCCGCTGTACGTCAACGCAAAACAGTACCACCGCATCCTTAAGCGGCGGCAGGCTCGCGCTAAGCTCGAAGCCGAGAACAAACTTCCCAAGACGCGCAAGGTGAGCAACTGCAAAATACAACACCAAACACGCATACACACATACACAAAACACAAAAACACATAAACACAAAAACACAAATACACGCATAACACACATACATCCCGGTGGAAAAACACGCAGAGGGAGGGGAGATCGTAATTTTCGAGTAGTATGTCTCACCATGTGTCGCGTTGTCCCATGCATGTGCAGCCGTATCTGCACGAATCAAGGCACAAGCATGCGATGCGCAGGCACCGCGGAGAGGGAGGCCGTTTCAATCCTGCCAAGGGCGGTGCCCAGACGCCCCTGCCCACTCTGCAGCAGTTTCAGATGCAACAACAGCAGCAGCAATTCGTCATGCCCTTGCAGCAGCTGCAGCAGGCAACAAAGCCTGGTGCACAGTTTGCGGAAGTCACTGCGCCTGCCTCAAAGGGAAAGAAAAGTGCGAAGTAGTAGTCTTTCCATGTGTTCGTCCATGCGTGCGTGCGTGCATGCATCCTGAGCCGTCGCTGATTTTGGCTGTGAGGCTCTCTGTCGTTTGTCTGTCGCTTTGCGTGTTTTTGCGTATTGTTTGCGTATCGCTGTTTCTCTGCATTTTTTTTGCTGTCTTTTGGTCCTCGTGTTTCTTTTTCATGTTGTTCGCCTGCTTTTTGAGCTTTGCACCTCTCACGGTGAGAATCAAAAGTCAGTGCTCCGAAAAATATGCAAAAGTGACATTTGCAAACAGGATTGATTGAAGACGCTATATGTACGGAGAAGTGCGTTTTGTGCTGTGTACCCTCTGACACATCCTCCGCTCGCATCAATCTGCCAGCTATCTCTTCAGAGAACCCATCGATAACAGACACTGAGAGAAAAGTGGAGAAGACTCGGGAGGGATGGAGGGAGGAATCTATGTACATGAGATAGATTTCATTTACAAAAACATCACGACGCCGAGACGCAATATTACAAGCACCCGCAATGAAAACACGACACGCAAGACAACGCGCAAACGCAAAACGCAAAACACACAACGCACAACGAACGACTCAAATGACCTTCCACATTCGCGGCGGAATCGTGGCCTTTTTGATGGGCAGGTGCTCCGTCTCAAGCAGCGTGCCCATTGTGAGCGGCACTATCACGGGACCCGCTTCAATGCGCGGCACATCCGACGGGGCTGACAACACACCGTCGCCGTCGTCCTCTTCCGCTATGCGTCCAGCACCAGCACCACCAGCACCACCATACGGCACGAGAGCCTGGTAATTTTCTGCTGCCGACGACACAGATGCCCCGTCCTCGATCGTGTATGGATCACTCTGTATACTCAGCGACGAAAAACCGCGCCCGTATGTCCTCGTACCTTCACTGCGGGCGTCGTCAAAATCAAACCCAGACAGCGCACGCTTCTTCTTCTCCCACAGACTGCCATACTCCTCGACAGGATCCCCCTCAACCAGCTTTTCGGCGTCGGTGATCAGCAAGTGCGACGGAACGAGACTTGCTATGCGCCCTCTATTGCCGACGCCATCGTACTCGAGCGAAAAATCGTTGTCCGGAACAGTCGGCGTGCCTATTTTGGATCCCAGGATCGAGCCACGTGGCCGTGCACTGCTTCGTCCGCCAGCCCCCATGATCATCTCGAGTGGCGGATTCGTCTCGAGCAGTTTCAGAGCGCGCTCCCTGTTCGACTTTGCTGTTGCGTACATTTGCGTGAACCGCGCACGCTCCTCTTCACGGTGAATTCGTTTGCGTTTCAATTCCCCAGCATGCGTCGGCGCCGCTCCCTTTTCAGGCTCCTTTGTATCCGACGGCTCGTCGCGTTTAAACAGCGGTAAAAGCTCCTGTACAACTCTTTCTGCGTTGCCGCCAAGAGATCTCTCAAGGGACGGCAGAGAGGGCAGAATTGTCGCCTCCGTCTTGAGCTTTTCTTTCTCACCCGCCATGCGCGATCCAACCTCCCGTTCACTGAGACGCGCTGAATGCACGCCCGCAGTCAGTGTATTGCCATCGGCACCAGACGCGTCTCCCAGAGCAACCGTCGTATTAGCGGCTGTAGTCAACGAGCCATCCACATGCGGAGAACCAGGGGACTGAGCACGTGATGATGCGGTTACTCCGGCGTTCACTACTATGTCAGGCAGCGGTCGCCGCCCAGAGAATTCATCGCCCTTGTGATTCCGCAGATGGCTCATCGAGGCGTTGTTTGCGGCGGCAGCGGCCGTCCCTGCAGTGGCGACGGCATGCCCACCAGGATGCCCCTTCTGGTAGATGACGAGCTGTCCACGCGCCCCACCCGACGGAACTTGCTCCTCCCACAGCTGTTTAGCATCATGCCCTCCGCGGATCATCGCCATCTCCAACTGCGCAAGCTCATAGTATTTTGTCTTTGGAAGCGCTGCAATGAAGCCATCCTCCTCTTTGGATAGTGTTGATCGCGGCAGTTTGCGCGCGTATCGCTTGGCCGTCGCATCCGCTTCCAATGCACGCTCCTTCTTTTCCTTACGTTCCCGGCGTCGCTGCTCTTCTTTTCTCTGACGCGACAGTTTCTCCTGGAGCTCGTCCTTCCGCATCGACTTGAGCAATGTTTTGCACGTTTCGTACGTTCCAAGCACCGACTCTGCCTGTTGCAGCCGGACTTGCTCTCCGTCGCGGCGGTGGTGCCGGGGGTAATCCTCATCGTTATTGCCGTAATCGTCTTCATCAGAGCTGTCCCGCGCGCGTGCCAATTTTTCATTCTCTCGCTTCTTTATGCGGTCAATAAAGTCATGATTAACATACTTTGACTTTTTCGCGCCCCGTTCCGCTGCCTGTCGAGGAAGATACTTTCCCAACAGCGAGGGCATGGCAGTCTGAGGCTGCGAATCTTTTCCACGCGCCCCTCGTAGAGCTCTTCGCAACGCCGCATCCGCTTCTTGAGCATCGCGCAAAAGGCCTGCCGCGCCTGCACTGCTCAAGTCGTTCCCCGCACCGAGAAATTCACCCAGTCGCTTTTCGACAAACTCGAGCTGACGCTGGAGGGCGTCTAGCATGAGATCGTATTCGGCATCATACGCGATCGACGCATTGGATGCAGATGCATCCTGCGCCTGACCCGACGACAGAAGGCCACCGCCACGCAATTTCTCCGCAAGTTGTGTCGGATCGTCGCCATCGCTGTCGCTGTCGTCTGGTTTTGCGTTGAACAATTCTCGGAAGTCGCCTTCGTTCATCTTTGCGGCGAGGCCCCCTATCGATTATGGGGGTGCCACCACTATAAACCAAAGGACTATCGCATCATGAATAAGTGTATGTAAGAGTGCACATTGTCATTTGTCGCTTTCTTTGAGAGGGAAACTTGTACGAATCAAGCTGATCGTACTGATTCGTTGTAGCGTTGCTATGGGACAAACGTAACGAGATCTCGTAAATATGAATAATTTGCAAGCGAGATATCGCTACAATCGAGGTTTGTGCTGTAACACCCGTCCGGCTGTGACAGGTCACAAAAAACTGGTGGACCACTGTTGCCGGCGGATGCACTTAATGCACGATTAAGACAACGAAGAATTACACAGACGTGTCCATGATAAGACATGCCCACCGTCAACAACACCTACCCATACGAACTTCTTGGCTTATTGGTTAATAGTCATTGCTGTCAGTCGCTTTTCGTCGAGTATTAGTGACGAATGAGACTGCCTTTGTGAGGCGGTCCGCACTCGTTGCGTGAATTTGGTTGAAGTACATCCTGCAGAGAAAATACTTGTGTGTTGGAATGCAGGATCCAGTGGAGGGTCTGCGTGTGACCCATGTTGATGTTGTTCTACGAACATGCGCACTGCAAATTCAGCAACGGGGCCTGTGGTCGCCCTTGCTTGCAGACACATTCGAGTCCGTAAAGCGCATTTTGCTGCCGTCGTGCATTCCATCGTCGGTGGACGGATCGGATGTGGACGGTGCACAGCAACAACAACAGCAGCACCGACAACAACAGGCATTTGCGGAAGCCATTCACGCAGCAATCCACCCAAACACAACCGACGTCCTCAGTAATAATGGCCGATTGATGCCCGCTGTGCCTGCGAAAAAGCGGAACCAGCCATCATCCGCGCGCAGCAAGGGCCCTGGTCGTCGGGGCGCGTCCATGGCGAAGGCCTTGAAGGTCCTGCATCCGCCGGAGACCATAACCGAACTGGTACGCCAGTGGGAGGAAGGAACGAGCTCGTGTCCCCCGCTCTCTCAGTGGACTCGCGACATGCGACAAGACAAGAAGGCATCGCTTGCGCATTCGAAACGGAAAGTCGTCTATTTGGCGTTTGTGGGCTGTAATCGAGATCTGTCCGAGTTTGAGGCACGATACGGTGCCTGGTCCTGTTTCACTGCCATGCACCGCGAAATCAGCAGACAAAATGCGGCTGCGCGCATCACAAACGCACGCACACCGTAAACTTGTTTTTGGGTCTGCGTTTTGTGAGGCGCAGTCCCTCTCCCTGATCACCAACAGGGATGGATGCCTGCATTTGTCTTATTGTTGTTGTTGGTGATGATGCGGTCCCTGCACAGCCCATCACTCGCGTGCATCTTTCGTTTGCGTGTTTGCTTTGCGTGTGCCTCGCGTTTGCAGCGTGCTGCGTCTGTGCTTTTGCTGGACGCGAGTCCCCGACTTCATCCTCTTGTGTTGCAAAACCTTGCATCGGTTTCTTTCTTCAATGGTTCATATTCGCTGTTGAAATATTAAAAGTACATGCATACCCTCACTCCTCACTCCTCACTCTTCACTCATCCACTCACATTCCAATTGAAGTAGATTTCTCACTCTAACACACCTAGAGGTATATGAATTCATAGAAAAAGTTCAATGGTTGCAAAAAGCAAGGTCAATCAGCTCTTCCGCGACGGGTGCCCGTCCGTTGCAGTTGCTGCGGCGTCGCCCTCCTGTGCCTTTTCACCCTCGTCGCTCTCCCCGCTCGCATTACTGCCCTCGCCCTCTTCGTCCTCATCACTACCGTCACTCTCTTTGCCCTCCTCGCCCTCCTCGCCCTCCTCGTCCTCATCCGTCTCGTCATCATCACTTTCCATCCTGCAGATGCACAGAAGTACAACGTGTTCAGAGACACCTAATCAAGGCAAACAACATCTCCTCCTGGTTGATATATGCTCACGCAAATGTGCGGCAGAGACTACAGAGACTACATGTTGATCACTGCACCACACCCACGTCTTCCACGAGCGGCCGGGGAGGTGTACCGATCTATTCGGGTTGTGCGAGCGCATGTCTCCACCTTCGTCGCAATCGTCATCTTCGTCATCGCTGTCTGGCATATCAATAGCTGCTGACAAGAGTATGAGCACACAATCAGTACATGCCACAGAAAGAGTTCGTTTGCTATGCATACATCCGCAAAATTAAGTGCACGACAAAGTATGCTACCCGAGAGGATACACATGTTGAACATGTGCCCATGCACGCACACATACCTTTGGAAGGCCGCGTTGCGCAATCGGCAAGCCACTTTTGCTGCACATTAATGACATCAGGGCTATCCTCACAGGCGGCGTACAAATCCAGCAGCTCCCTGATGCAGCAGGTGGACCCATCACAACGGAGCACAAATGAGCGCAACATACCGACAGACACATTCCGGTCGACATGCGCCATTTGAACGCATCGAGTGAGTGCGCCAGTTATCATAAAAGACGAAAGACAGATGACACCTACTCATTAAGATTATAGAACGACATTCCCCATTTGAATTTTCCTAGAAGCTGTGCTCCGAGTTCCTTGAAACCTGCGACAGAGTGTGTGAGACCAGAGTGAACAAACAACTCTATTTGTACCCCGAGAGAACACTACAAAAAAGCACACAAGACACACACAAAAAGCACAGGCAAAAAAATGCAGGTGTGATCCCCACCTGTAATGTAGAAAGCTGCTGCAAACGCTTCCACACACGATAACTTGCAAGGGCGACCATAGTTGACGGGGTTGGCGGCCACGAGGAAAGGCACTGCCACGAAAAAGAAGGGAAAAACAAATAAACACAAATTGGTCACCGTGAACATGCCACCACCCAGCAGCCACCGATGCGGCTTGGATGAAGAAAAAGAGATCAGGCACACCGATGGATACGCACCAGAGTACAACGTGCCTGCCTTCTTCCCTGAATAGCCACACGCGTTTCTAACAGGCAGTGCACAATATCTTTACTGATGGGGCGCGACAACACGCGCACACACACACACGCACGCACACACACACACACACACTCACACAGTCGCGGATGATCACCCCGCATCTTTGCAAAGGGCACGTCAGCCAGGCGCGCCCACGAGCAGTCGACAACAGCCATTCCGTGTTCCCCGATAATGTCCCGGTCTGCCGGAGACACTGTTTTGGATCCAATTGGGCTGCGTGCACACATATAGCAAGACGCGGTTGGGGTCATTTGATAGCGTCAAAATGGGGGTTAAATAATACGGCAAAGCGAGTCTGCCAGTAGACTCACACAAGCAAGAGTTGAACCGAGTCTTATGCGCAATCGCCATGATCGAAACAGCACAAGAGTGAGACAGAAAAGCAGAGACGAGCAGCAGGAGCGACCAGTTCATGTGGCGTGCAGACATCGCATGTGCAACGAAGTGGAAGAAATGAATGCTAGTGTGCACCCGCACTAAAAGATGCAAGGGGTTGCAGCGACAAGCGCACCTGAGAATGAGACCGGTGAATCTCTGAGTCAGCTTCAGCTCTTTTACATAGCCGAATCGTTCCAGTTTCTTTCCCGAACACTTCTTTGGATCACACTGGTCAAAATCCTGTTTGGTCGGTTGAGATTATTTCGGCTTTTAGATTAGGGCTCAATGCATTCCGACACACAAACCAATATCCACGTGAGAGTTCACTTGTCACTGTGGAAGTGCATGTGGGAGTGCGTACTGCCTTTGCAACTCAAAGCACTCACCCACATCCCCAGTGGAAGCGGAAACTTTGGAGTCGCGGATTCACCGTGCTCATCTGGATGCGAATCGTCACGGCCGATTTTTGTGTATGTAGTAGGCACACACGCAAAATTGAGAATGTGCCAAATGCAATACACATAAACACACATACTTGCAGTCGAAACAACAGGATCCTCGGAACTAACCTTCTTCAATACTCTGACCATCTCTGTATTGGCGGCCTCCATCGCTGCGATCGAAAAAATGAGATGCGGGTGAGTAATAACATCAGATGCGCCAATCGCCTTAATAATGTGTGTACAAAAGTGCGAAAAGCAATAAGAGGTGAAGAGGTGAGTCGGCGCACAGAGATTGAAGGCGCGCCACACACCGTCCATGTTTCGTCTTGTGGCTACCAGCACCTCCACCACGACCGCCGCCACCATGCCCTCCACGGCCGTGAGCTTTGCTCTTCCCCATGTTCACGCAACCGCCGAAAGCGGAACACTTCCAACTAGTTTAAGTCGGTGCGTCAGTTGAGGCGATAGTTGAGTCGATGAGTTGAAACCGAAAAGAGTATTCTTCCTGTTTGTTGGCACTTGCCATCACGGATCATCGTGAACACTGAAGTATATCAGTTCGGCTCGCCGTGATAGACGGCACGTGCCGATCACGGCTGCGAAATTTGTGATGACCATTGGTCTGGCACACTGATCAGATATCAGTACAGTTTTACAATATTATGTGCAAATGCCAGGTAAGCGTTGGTAGGATTACTTTACGATTCCTCCTTGCTCCTGCTTGAGCCTGCTAACCCCCTTGTTGGACAGCAGACAAAGAGGATTTTCTTGCGTTGGGTGGCGTGCTACATTGACGACATCCTATGAGGATCAGTCGGACCACCTTGAGAATATGCCCTGCCTGGGTCGAGTCTGCAGGCTGCAATATATCGGCGTGATCGGGAACCACACGTGTGCTGCTCTGGGTGGTGTCTGGGCTGTGGATCGTGTGTTGAACACGGCAACCTCTGTGACGTGCCACATGTCCGTCCGACGAAACAGCGCTCAGGGCCTAGCTTGTGCTTATATTGCAGGCCAACGCCGTAGATATCTTCATATACGTGGCATATGTGTCCGCACAATTCTCCACCCCATGGACAATCCATGGACCCTCTCTCCCATGTGGACAATATATATCCTGCAAAGTCTTGTTGCCCAACGCATCCGTCATGACCTGAGCTACACCGGGGTTTGAACTTTTCAGACATGATGCATAAACCACACTTCAGCGCAGTAAGTAACAGCAGTGAGGCAGTCCATGACTACGTTTTGCAAAGCGTTCATTGCAACACTTTCATATCAAAAGAAAACGCAATAATTTCAAACTTTTTTTTATACAATGAGGGTATCATACTCAAGCGTTGGCTTTGGGAACAATGTTAACGAGCGAGTTATGGAAGGCCTTCGACGTGATCTTCTCGCCCGGAGTGTAGAATGGATTGCACGCCATGTCGACAAACAGGACGTGAAGCTTGCGGAAGAACTGCGCGTTGGGACGAGTGAAATTTGATGAGGAAGGAAGTGCAAGAAACACACTACATACAAATAAAAACGCAGACGCACACAATCAAACCGATCCATACGTCTTAAAGTGCAAACAACAACACTAATCAATCTTTGGCAGTGGAACGGCTGATTCCGTTTTGTATATTGTTGAACTGGAGCTAGAAGATGCCACCATTCCCTCCCTTCCTCACAAAAGCCGCTCTTCACGAGCGCACAAATGCACAGAATGTGGGTCGCGTATATTAAGCAATAGCAAAAGGAGGAACAGACCAGGCATGAAAAGAGCTGAGACGTCACATATCACTCCATTAAAGTTCGCATGTGAGCAGAATAAAAGGAATGCTGCAAACAGACACTTGCAATCTGTACTCACCCCCTTGATGTCAGCCTCCTTCACGGTGCTTTCCGAGTCTTCCACAACGACAATAAATTTGACTTTTGTGTTCGTAATGTATCCGTAACTGCAAAGATTGATGCAAAATATAAGAGATAACGTGCAATATGTTCCAAAGCCACAATACATGTCGAATAAACTTGTTGGTCTCCGAAATTCAATCAACTCACACTTTGTACTCATCGGTCGGATACAACAGTCCGAGATACTGGTCGTTGGATGATTTGACAGACACCACTGCAATTAAGATGTGTCCATAAATCCGCATCAGTTACCGTCCATGGGGTGGCTTCAGTGCATATAAGGTGAGCAAAGAGCGGTGCCAATGACCACACTGTACCTCTTTCCTCGACGACATCCAAGGATGTGTGAACAATATAGTGAAACTTCAGCTCATCATTGGCGCTTTGTCCTCCTATTGCATGAAGGTAGAGAGGATTGTTCTGCAAACAGCAACCTTCATAGGTAAGTAAACTCCAACAAAAAAAAATGTTAACACACGGCTCATACACAAAGTGGGCGGGCATACTCACGTTCTTTCCAATCACAGCAACACACGCAAACATTTTAAAAGCCAAAAAAAAAACAGTCGCTCGGTATCCGTATTCTGCGAGGAGATGGCGACCCAATAGTCATATAAAGTGCCCTACTCAAAAATGGTCCACGGCGTAATCCCGCACGGTTGTCGCCGGGCAAACGGCCACAGTCATACTCAGGACAACGGCGTGGCACGTGAGTACATCACGTGATCACTCCTCAAGCTAGCAACGCATCCGGGGGACTGCGCCGGGTCAGGCTGGCCGTTCGCCGGTTGAGGAGTGCGTCCTCCAACTCATGCCCTGCGCCGGGATACTGCTGTCAGATTCAGATTAGCATGTCCAACAAACAGGAAGTAGTACATTATAGGCGGATTGATGAGCTCCAAAGGTGCAGCATTGTCGCGAATCGTGCATCTAAACTCCCCAACGACGCGAGTGTGTGGTGGCGCAGTGAAGTGCTCCACTGCACACGGCGGGGCTGGCGAGCCAAGGAAACGGAGGGACTCACTGGAGACGGGCGGCGTGCGCGTGCCACGTTGCGCGGCATCAACGCGGAGTTTGACTCGGACGCATGCGCCCTCCCGGCCATCCATCGTCGTTCAATCTCCAGGGAGCAACATTTGATCCACGGCCCAACTCCGAGAAATCACTGGGAGACTGCCACGTGGAGCTCGGTTGGCGAGGCAGCTGCATCCACCTCTGCCGCAGCGCTCTCCTCCCGCCCGCTCGGGAGCACCGGCAACACAGACTGCAGCGCGAATATCCGCGACGCGTCTTCGAAAAAGACTCCCTTTCTCCCGCCAGTATTTGACGCGGCCGACTTTTTCAGCTGTGCTCGCGCGCTGCCATCTATCGGGGCGACGCATTTAGACGAGACTCACCCCACACGACGTGATGGTTTCGCTCCCCAGCGTCGCATGAGACAGAACGCTCGACATCTGGATATGGCATCAGACGGCACTGAACGGGTTGGGGCGTCCGTGGCAGTGGATGGAGAGACTGCGGCATTTGGTGCGTCGATGGATGAGTCCCACGGGGCGCCTCTGCCAGTCGAAGGAGCGGCCACCAATGCAGCAGGCTCACATGTGACATTCTCCACACAAACGCGACGATTGGGCGCTTTTGTTCGATCGGAAGTTGTCGCCTTTCCAACTCCAGGAAGCATACAAAAGGTGGGTGTTGCATTTTAGTTCTGAAATGGTAGTCCGAATGCAGTCATGTTAATTTACAGGCGAACTATTCGGGTATTGTGCGTGTGCTCGCGCTGGGCACGCCGCGATGAGGGAGTGTAAAGAAAGAAAGAGCGACGTGCTGTCTGGTAGCAATGAGCGTGCGTCTGTGCCAGTATTGTGTTATTGTGTTCTTGAAAGTCTCAACCACCCCCACCACCCACCAGGTTCCCTCGTTCCGCTCTGGAATCAAGCAAGGAGCGCACGGTAGGCGCTGCTGCACTGAGCAAGTTTGATGCATGTTGCTGCTGTTCGTGTTGGCGTTGATGTTGTTTGTTGTTTCTGTCAGCATGTGCACGAATGCTTGGCGATGGTATGCCATTGAGACCCTTTTAGTTTGTGATCAGCCACAAATGTGCTGACCCACACTTGCCGATTTTTCCATTATCCTCACTTCATATGTAGGGACGAAATCCGTGCATAAAGAGCAGCGCATGACGCTACCATCGAACGCGCTCCCGTTCGTTCCGGACAAGAACAGTCGCAGCGTTCAAATTGGAGCGCCGTTCAAACAGTTCAAGTCGGTCGAGAGACATCTGGAATACACGGTAAGACGACGTGCGCGCGTGTGCAGCAAGGGCACAGTGAATAGAGATGTGTACTCTACAACGCGCCACTGCAGCCCACTATCTCACTTGCATACATCTACATTCTTGCACTCACACACACAATTCAAAAAAAAATCGCACGCTCCTTCAAACACCAGATGCCTCGCGGAGTCCCGCCACAAATGCGGCATGCACAAGAAATACGGGAGCAGCTTGTACTTGCAAATGCAATCGCCTTCCATGACGACAGCGCACGGAGAAGGATCAATATGCACGCAAAACTGAAGGCCGGAAAGTGAGTGTCTTGCGTGTGCTGTTTCGTGCCGTTTACTGACGGTGCAACGAAGAGCTCATCCGCTCACACAAGACAGTCTATCGAGATCACTTGTGTGTGTGTGTGTGTGTGTGTGTGTGTGTGTGTGTTTGTTGGCAGCCACTCGCAATACGTAACTGTGATATTGTGCATTCTGCTTGCAGGCTGGAGCCTCTTATGGCATCGCATATGCGCCAGCGAGTGGTTCTCTATGGCGAAGGCTAGTATCCATAAACGAGCCAAATGAGCAATGACCATCCGCCGTTGAATTTGTGTGCGTGCGCATGCGTACGAACGCCCTCATTGTGATTACTGAAAACTCGAATGCAGAATCTGGAGGTGCATACCGTTTCGATCTCCATCATGCTTACCTTTTGCGTTTGCCTTCGTCTGGCTATTCTCATCATTCCTCAGGTGCCGGGGTAACAGCGTCGCCAAGCCCCGTGCACGATCGCCCAGTGGACGGTCTCATCACACTGAGCATTTCGAAAGGGCTGTGGCCACGTGGTCTCGATGGAGATGGCGTCACTGCGGCGTCACTGGCCCTCCGCGGTTCGCCGTCCATTCCACCATCCCGGTACTCGCCGTCGCCTGAACTGACGGGCTACGGACGTGTTTTCGACGGTGACGAATCAATGACGCGACCGGGAATCGAGGTGTTTGTGCAGGCGCGGCTCGCATCCGGGTCAAACTCGCGGACTCTTTTTGCGGATGATGATGCCAAGGCAAAGCCCATTGAGACGCCATTGGGAAGTACGAGGGATGGATTGCACAATGGGGCGACGGGGGAGAATGAGGAAAGTGCGCAAACGACGGAGCTTTCGGGTGAAGTACTGGCTGGTGACGCACTGTCGGATGCGTCCGATGAGTCCGATGATTCCGAGGCACGTGATGCGTCTGCTGACGAAAAGAGTCCGTTGGACGATGTTGGCGTTGAGCAAGCTGTTGATCAGAGCGAAGATGTGCACGGGGCGATCGATGCAACCGAGCATGCAGATGGCATAAGTACATCCGAGGGCACTACTATCGACGAGAATGTGGTCAGTTGGGACGGTCCGCGTGTGGGCGAGGATGGGACGGTGCCACCAGAAGCGCAGATTCCCCTGGATGGTGACGTTGATGTACAGGGCGGAGAGGTGCACGCCAGCTCTGACGATGTGGGCACGGATGACACGGCCGCTCGTGTTCTTGCAGACGCACACGAAGATGTGAACGATGGCACAAGCGACGGTGTCGGTGATGCGCCTGTTTCGTCAACAATTATTGAAGCTGCAGATGTTCATGGCGAAGCAACCGACGCCACGCACGACGCTGGCGAAGAGAAGGTGGCGGGTTCTGAAATTCTCGAGGGTGGCGATCTCTCGCACGGTGCGACATCCGCGCCACACAATGACGAAGATTTCCTCGCGAATGCAAACATAATCGATGCCGGGCAAAGCGCAACGGCAGATGTTGATATTGGGACGGACGCGCCCTCTGCAGCACCAGCCACAGATCCGGCCATTGAGCCCACGACGGAGAAAGAAGTGGTGCACGCCTCGCCAGACAGCGTGGTCGAGACCGCCGAAACCACAGCGGATACTGCTGTCGGAGATGGAGACAATGTGGCGGTGGACGTGAGTGTTGATGCACAAGAAAATGCATCCGTGGACCCTGACCACGTGCACACGGACAGCGAGGAAAGTGGAGCTGGCAGTGGTGGAGACAGTGGGATCGAGGCGCCGCCCGCCGCAGAACAACAGCCGCAAACTGACGATGTGCAAGTAGACGACGGCGGGTTGAATGGCGGCGATATGGACGTGGCGACAGAGGCAGTCGTGGCGTCGTAAGCAGCCGCTTCGATCTCCACCAATTTAATTCCCTGGGGACCACTATCTTTCTTTCTGCTCATCATTAGTCACCGGGCCATGGTCCACTGTCACTCATTGTACATACATAACCGACTTTTTTAAAACTGCAATTTGAGGTCTTGAGCGCAATTTGAGCATCGTTTAGGGAACTGGTATGTTGTGTGAACTCCTCGAGGAACAATGTCCACGCTTTGACCACAGTTTCTGCACTAACACGCACATACTGCGTTACGGTGTTGGGTGTTGTTTTTGCCCATCCAGACAACTTTGAATCAGTATCTCCGATGGCAACCCACGAAACATACCCAATGTGGCACTGGATATATGAGAACAAAATCAGGATTACTGAAGGCGCCTTTTACAATTACAAATGTTTTAAAATTGCACCGGAAAAGCATGTACGGACCACAACAAAAAACAGCCAAACATCATGCACTCAAAATGCTCTCAATGCGCGGTTGTCTGTGGAAAGAAGACAAATCCATCCACTCGGATGCAAGCACGGGCACTCAGAGGCAGGAGCGACATAAACAACACAACCACACATACCACACATACTACCGCAACACACAGTTTAGCGAATACACGCGCGTCCAATCGCAAAGGTGATTCTTACGACTGACAGACACACACAACACATAATGAAGCGACTGTCCATCACCGCGACTGCGCAAGGAGGGCGGCTGCGTTTGTCGCCCCTGGCTCGGGGACTGCATGGACAGGCGGCTCGAGTGATGCAAGCTCCTTGGAACGGTCTCGGTCAATAACCTCAAGTTGTCGGATGCGCTACTCGTGTGTGTGTGTGTGTGTGAGTGAGTGGGTGCATGAGTTGAACAAATGCGTGAATTGGAAGGGGTCATTTATAGTGTGTGAATGGGATTGAAAGCACGTGCAAAAAATTGAATGGCATTCAAACATGTTATAAAGTACACTGTGAGAATGGAGGAGTGAATAACACACGAAAAATACGCCATCCAAGACTATCGACGCTTTCTTCCGCGTTGGGAGTAGTCGTGGGGGCGCAGTCACACACAGTGCCACCACTAACCTGACTGATTTCTGAGCGGATCTTGGCATCATACTCCTTGCCCTTCCCAAGGCGGTACATGTCATCCAGGAAGGCACGGCGCTCCTCGATTTCTTCCAATACTGCCAAGATTTGTTCACGTTTGCGCAACAATAACCAACAGACAACATCTCATTAGTGCGTAGAATCAAAGGAAAACACACACAACACACACCTGAGGATTGGAGAGACATACACATGCAACTGACGCTTGACTTCGAAGCCGCGTTCTGATCATGGTCACACAGCTCACTAAGCAATTCGCGCAAGTGGCACACAAATGGAGGATGCGGTTTTGTACGCACTCTCGTCAAAGGGGTCCAGTTCGCGGATGGGCGCAGCGCCTGTCGTGCGCTTGGGAGTTTTCTTCTTCTTGAGGCTGTCCCTGCCAGTGTACATGACTTTCTGCAGCCGCTGCTTTTCCTTCTCATGATCCTCTGCGCGATGCGATGATCACATGGACAGAGTCTTGTCAGACGCAAGACACATGAGTGACAGACACGCTCGCAGATACAAACACACACTCTCTCTTTCGCTCTCTCTCTTTCGTGGGGTCCATGGGCATAGCACCACATGAATCTCACACGTATCTCTCGCAGCTGAACAAGCTGATGCGAGACGCGGGGTCTCAGCGCATTAGCGGTAATTCACTCACTTCCGGGAGCGGGCTTGAATGTGTCAGGTTCAAATGCATCGCTGGCGAGAATCGTATCAAGCGATTTGACGCCGCCGGCGTACGTTCGCACATCGATCTTTTTAGACTCGGGTTCCACTGACAGTATGGGAATTCCAAAGTTCTCCTGATCGTACTTGCTGTTGTGCGGATTGCACGACGACGGAAGTGTCTCTCCGCCTTTGAAATGGCAGGGCAGTGTCACCGATAAGTACCACAAAACAACACCAATTGATCGACAGTGGGAATTGTCCCCTCGCATGTTGTTAAAGAACAAGCACTTTGTAGCCTTGTGCGAAAGACCAGATACCCACTCTTCATCTTTGCCTCAAGTTGTCGCTGCTGAAAGGGCGTGAGCTTGGCATCTTTCATCATTTCTGCGAAATTTCAAGAACACGACACACGTACATGAGCAACGTTTCACAGCAAAAAGCCCCAAACAAGAGTAAAGTCTGTTCGATATCGATACGAGCACCCACGTTTCATCAACTTCTGTGTGCTGTCGCTGTACTGCGACGAGTTTGATGCCGTTGTCTTTGAGCTCATGCGCGACGACACACGCGATGCGTTCCGGGTGGGCGCCCCAGCGGTCGACATTCTCGCAACTGTTATTGTGTACTTTCTCTCTCCTAAGAAGAAACACTTAATCGGCAAAAGAACAAACGAAACCGATATTATAACTTATAATGCACGGGGGAGGGGAATACTGTCTGATGATAGAAAGAGGAAAGTTTGTTTTTGCTTTTCAAATCGGGCGAATTTAACGTAGTGTCACTGAAAATTGGCGACGTTCAAAACTGCATTCCATTGTGAATCCGATCTCTCACTTGTGATTGGGCAGCCATTCCCAACTTCATGCTCAAATCGCCAACTAGCAGAAGCACTATACTCAATACTTAATTTCACTTCTTATGGTAAACATGGACAAATACTCGGAATACACACTTCGTGAAATTGTGTATGGACCTCCTGGGTCTGTGTCCCATAAGCGCTACACCCCGGCCTTGTCGTTGTCGCTGGTGCAATTGACGGCCGACAGACCCTCTCCTTCTTCAACTCACTGCTGCGTGGCATCGTGCGTGCTGTGTGCATCCTCCACACGACATTCGCAGCCATCCTGCACTCGTGCAGCCGTCGGCAATGAAGAGCAGTCGCTGACAAGTCGAAGTTTCGCTAACACCGGTGACGAAATGGATGATCGGCGTTTGATAGTAGCTTTGACACATTCTCCCTCTGTCGCGCTGTTGCGGCAAAGAGCACACCACACAACTTGAAGTCAAAAAAAAACAAACAAAAATTCAATATCTAATGTGAAATCAAGGCTACGTTAATGGTACAGCATCCCTGGGTACGATTAATACGCACGCCCACACAATTCTGTTTCAGACTGTGTATTTGTCTCATGGTAAGTGAGCAGCAGCGGAGACACGTACACCCAACAGCTCTCATCACGTCTCCTTCACCATCGAGTAGATGGACAAGATGGAGTCTGTGCTGCCGGCAGCCAGGAACATTCTGTGCGGGTGGAATGCGAGGCAGCTCACGGGGCCGATGCGCTGGCCGAGGAAGCCGTCGTGGTAGCGTATCATGCTCAGAGTGTCCCCGTCCGTGTTAAACACCTTGATGTACTGGTTTTGCGAGCCGCTGTGTGTGGCAGCAATGGAGTCGCGATTAGTTGCGGATGCGCATAGACACACACACACACACACACACACAAGAGAGTGTATAACGACGCAAATGGTGGCCAAGAGCGTAAAGAGCGTGATGGTTAGTAAGGCTCCCACACAGCGGCTTCTCGCGCGGTGCCCACCTCGCAATGACGGGTGCGTAGTCATGAACAGCGAGCGCCGTCATCTTGCTGTGGTGTGCCTCAATCGTCTTCACAGACTCAGCGAATCGCGGATCCCAAAACTTGATGTCGCCCATCACGCTGCACAAATGAGACAGTGAAGACATATTGTGAGAGCAATAATGCAATTTTTGGCGAAATAGGTTTTCGTTCCCTCGTGTGAACGAAGTACGAGTTGAGCACGGCATGCAGAGGGGCTAGTGAGGGCATTCCTCATCATGAACACCACCACACAATCCGAGTGTGTTGTTGAGATGCGCACCTGCCACTGATCAGCTCGCGATTTCCGCCCTTCTGGAGGTGGACGTTTGTGACCCATCCCTTGTGCTCCTGCAACAGCATCACCATGCTGTGCGTGTGTGTGTATATGTGCATGTAGGTGCATGTGCATGTGTGTGTATGTGCGTGCGAGTGTGTATTTAAAAGTGTGCAGAGCATGTGGGAGGCAAACAATCTTAGTTCATCGATCCCACCATCGTCGCATGACCCGACAAATGGATTCCAGAGCATAGCCAGGACAACAACGATAACAACGACAACAGCAACAGCAACAACAAACATGTCAACGCACCTCTCGCGCGGCTTCAGACGGCGATCATACAGCCGCACAGTGCCGTCTCCGAATCCGGCGACGAGAAGAGAATTGCCAATCTTATCGCACGACATGCTCGTGAGGCACGCACCGGCTTGCGTGGGAATGTCCTGTGTACACAAGGGAATGCAATTGCATGTGCCGTGGCATGGAGCGGGATTAGTGACTGTGTTTTGTGCTGTTGTGATTGTTGCTTATGGTCCTCCTCGTGGGCGAGAAGTTCACGTGGAAAGTGTGCATGCAGGAATCGCACTACAACAGAAATTCGCACAATCCACAACGAAAACCGATCCTACCGTGGCGAATATCAGACCAAAAAGTGGCACACGCAAAGCAGCAGTGATAGACGAAGACGTAACAACAACACACACAATGCCCACGCAGCCACACAACACGAAACACCACATGCATGCACACCTGCACAATCAGCTCCCTCTCCGCATTCCACACGCGAATGACAACGGCATCGCCGGATGCAAGGAGGTGGCCTGTTTCTTGTTCCCAGTCAACTACCACGCCGGCACCGCGCCCCGATCGAAGCACCTCAGACAGCGCCCGCCACGACGAGACGAGCTCTGTCGCTTGCCCGTGTTCCGGATTGCGCCAAATGCGCACGACGCCTTCGTCTGTTTCGCACGGGCATACGGACAGCGTGTGTGTTGGCGCAAAAGGAAGATAGCACACACACACATATATATATACATACATTATCTCTCGCTCTCATTCTCTCTTATACACACACACACACACACAAACGTACTCACCTGATCCGACGCAGAGAAGGGCACGATCATGGTCGTTGAGGAATTTGAGAGCAGTGATGCGGCTTCCGTATGGATTGCAGTTGTGGAATGTGTTTGCACGGGAGCCTTCCTCCCAGTTCCACATGCTGCAGCCGAGTCACGTGACAAGAGACAATGGGGACAGCCGGCCGATGGGGTGGGCATTAGAGAAATATCACGGTGCACGAATCGCTCCAAGAGCATCATGCGGCAATGCCCTCCCACCCCAACACACGCATACACATACATACACACACACACATGAATATCACGGTGCACGAATCGCTCCAAGAGCATCATGCGGCAATGCCCCCCACCACCCCCAACACACGCATACACATACATACACACACACACCTGATGCCGTCCTTCTCGTCCGCAACAGCCAAATAAGGCTCGTACGGGTGAAACACGGACAAGGACGCCATTTCGGGCTCGTTGTCAAGGAGCGCGACCTGGTTGTCAAGGCGGCACTTGCGGGCAACCTCATACTCCTGGCGGGCGACTTCACGCACTGACGAATTGCGGCCGACGCGCCACGCACGCTCCTGGTACATCGGGCTGCCCCAATCGTCCTCGTCGCGGGGCTATGTAGTGTGTGCATGTACATATGTGTATACATGTGTGTAAGTGTGTGGTGTGCGTGTGTGTGCGTGGCGAGCGGGAAAGATACACACACACAACGAACAAAAAAAAACAATGGCTAACTCCAGACGAGTAACAAACAACGATGCCAAAGACTTAAAATTCCCCCACATGCAACTCACAGACGACATACGCCATAAACTTCACACACCCTCATGATGGGACACCGGAATCGCTCGCAACTCCATTCGTACAGCTGCGATTCGAGTGCGATCGAGTCGGTGCGCGTGTTGGCCTTCTCAGTGAGGTCGCTGAACGGAACCGCGCGGTACTGCGGTGCGGGCGTCGCGTGCGGATCCGCAGCCTTCCACATTGGCGACTCGGGCCTGACAATGGGCGAGGTGGTCACGTGAGAAGCCGCCACAACCGCCGTTTCTCCGTCGCCGACGAGGGCAGAGTGCGGGCGGTTCAATCGCGTGCCGGACGACACACGCGTCATTCCCGTGGAAGATGACGGCACAAACGACGATGATGAGCCCGCGCCGCCAGAGGGATTGGGGCCCAGGACCGCAGACGAGCGCGAGCCGGGCTTTCCCCCCGCGAGCAGCTGCATTTGGGCCTGCTGTGCGGCGAGCTGTTGCTGCTGCATCTGCACTTCCTGGCGCTTGCTCTTGCGCTTGCTCTTTGATGTTGCGGGAGACGATACGGCAACAGGGACGACAACCTGTGCGTGCGCAAAATAAGCAAGAAAATTTGATGGGTAAGTAGGTGCTTGTAGTTGGATATATGCCCAATGAAACCAAACAGAGCGGATTTGCGTACGCGCACACAAACACATCATCACACATTATTGTGAAGAGTGGACGGGGCGCGTACCTGAATGTTAATCGAGTCCACAATGTGTTGTGCGAGATCGGCGACCTCGGGAAAGGGATCGACCGACAGATTCAAAAGCATTTTCCATATGCACGGATACACGGACACGTAATTGAGGGACGCAGCGAGCTTCCTCCGCTCGTCCTCGTCCGTAAGACTGCAGGCGCACGCACCGCACAAAACATATCAATCAGAATGTGCCATGATAAACAATGCATTTGTTGTCTGATTAAAAAGAAATCACCCCCACAACACACACAACACAATAACCACAATAAAGTAGTAGGACTCCAGTCAAATGTCTTAGCAATTGCACGTACACACACTTACACAAGACCATGAGCTCACACCCACCGCGCCTCCCCAGACTGCTGCAGATCCTCCTCGAGCAGCTCCAGTGCGGCCACTCGGAACTTCGACTCAAAATGCGACACAAGATTCGACAGGGCAATGACGAGTTCCTGATGGACACAGCAACGCCACAACCGCAGACCAAACAACACACAAGCATACGTGACAGCGCACATATATAAACAACAGTTAACACCGAGTGGTATGAAAAAATAAAGAACAACCGTCACAATCAAAGAAAGAGGGATGAGATGAGACAATGCACGCGACGCAGCCGGCAGAGCACCGACCTTGCGGACCATTGCACTGCTGTCGGCCGTCACAACGAGAAGCGTAATGCCAATGTTGTGCTCGATGCTTGTGATCTGATCGCTGCGGTCGGAGTTGCCGATGAACGTGCCAAGTGCGTAGACAGCCGCCGCGCGCACCTGGACGAAGAGAGGCGAGTTGGAGAACGCACAACCGCGTGCAAACAAGCAGACGGGTGATGAGCGAAATGAAGCACGATTGCCGTCACTTTAAACGGATACCAAAAACACACACAGAGACGGCACAAACTAACGCCGGAGTGCACATGCCTGATTTTAGAACAAGACATGAAAAAAAGATCGGCACGGAAGATAAACGTGCACACCCACACACACGCACGCACACACGCACACACGCACGCACCTCGGGCACTCCGTCCGTGAGGAGCGCGCACAGCTTCTCGTGGGCATTGTCCCTGACGCCACACCACCGCGCCGCGTCAAATCCGCACCACAGTTTGCCGAGACACAGACAAAGCCACTGCCGCAGCAGCGGATCGGGATCGCCCAGCTGCTCCAGACAGCTCGAAATAACGCCACCATTCAGACACGACTCCTGCAGCAGTCAGATGGATCACGTGCGGTTATGACGGGGGTGGTGGTGAGCGGACAGACAGACACTTGCAGACACATCGCCACAGTGTGATGACAGCGGATGACGGAGAAGACGAGGCGAACACACAGAGATGCATCAAGACTACAGTTTGGGCGGGCAAGCGTCGCTCGCGACCGACCGCCAGTCCGCCCCATATGCACAAGGATGCATCTCATATACCACATTCCACCTTTCCACCTTCCCACATTCCCACATTCCCACCTGACCCGCCCTGTGTCCGTTGACAATGACGGTGAGCACAAACACGGCCATAGTGCGCTGTTCCGAGGGAATCGGCGTAATGCTGGACAGCATTGCAATAAAGTACTTGTGGCTGTGGTCCTTGATCAGGTCGCTCTGGCACGACTGCGCGGGAGACGGCGCCCGGGGGGGGGGGGGGGGGGGGGGGGGTTGAGAAATTATTTAGTGAGAGAGAGAGAGTGAGTGAGAGTGATAGATTCCACAAATGAGCGGGCGAGAACGGGACGAGTGCGGGACACGACGAGAGGAAGGGAAGACCCCAACGCAAACGCGAAACAAATCCGAACAACATGCATGTAAGACATCGAGCATGTCACGTGAATGCCAGGTGGTATTGCAATAAATGGTGTGCGGCTGCAGCCCCCACCTTGTCCACCGCGAGGATCTTCGCCCAGATGAATACAAGCACTTGACGAAGTTCGGGTGCATTGCTCTGGAGAAGCTTGAGCACATATGGGAAGATACCGACCGAGAGGGCCTGTGCGACACGCATGCAATTGGGAGACATTGCCAAAGGAATGTGTGTGTGTGTGAGGGTGTGTGCATATGTTGAGTCAGCTACAGACGAGGGATGGATGCAAACAGCCACATCCTGAAACTTCTTTGAGGCGGTCAATGGCTGTTGTGAACATGCACAGCCGCAATACAAAAGGGAAAGCAATTCCACTCGCCCACGCGGCATGCACACCATGATGTGACCATACACACCAAATTAACAGCCCATGGACCAAGATCAAGAAAGCGGCCGAGAAGCTCGAGAGCGCGCAACCGATGACCCTGGCTCAACAGCACCTGCGCCACACATACACACACACACACATAGGGACAATGCAAACTTTGAGTAAGGACTCCGCAAATGCCGAGACATGCCAGCTTCTTGATAGGCACCGCTGCATGAACGCACGCATGACAGGAGATCGCAACCGCACCAGGAAGAAGCAAGCACGGCGCGCGCGTGTGTGTGTGTGTGCGATGATAGCAAGGCAATGGGCGGTGTGGAAGTGATGGTGCGAACAACGCACCTGCAAGACGATTGGCAGCTGCTCCGGAGGCTTCCTTGACTCAGATCCCATTTCAAGCCAGACCTCAAAGGCCGTGAGTTGCTCAGAAAAGAATGGGCTGTGCTGCACTCCAAAAGCAAATAAATAAAGAAAATAGAACCAGACGCCCCGCGGAACCACAATAGCACCAGAAAGAGAAGTAGATGAGAAAAAGCGGATTGCAAAGAACCAATGGGCATGTTGAAAGAGCGAGGGGCAGCCGTGCCAACAACATTGTTACGTGATGGAGGTGGAGTTCACGTCGCACACACACACACACACACACACACACACACACACACACACACACACACACACACACACACACACACACACACAC
>CALSCR010001528.1:0-20117 GCA_943704495.1 Pigoraptor chileana
GTGTGTGTGTGTGTGTGTGTGTGTGTGTGTGTGTGTGTGTGTGTGTGTGTGAGTGTGTGTGTGTGTGTGTGTGTGCGCGCGTGTGTGCGTGTGTGTTGTGTCGGTGTATGTTACGTGGGTGTTTACAAATCCCGCATGAGCGCATGGTTCTCAGCCACAAAGTTCCCTCACGACCAATTAATAATCACCTACACACACAATAAACACACACGTACTAAGACAATTCACGAACACACACATGAAAGGACACACCGTGGTCAACACACACACGCACGCAACCACACACCTCCTTTGTGAGCGCGGCGACGTCGTTGTCTCGCACTGCAATTTGCGCCTTTCTCTCTTTAATTTCTTGCACAGCCTCATACAGACCGTACGTTCCCCGCTCGTACTCCTGCATGCGAGCAAGAGCCGCCACTAGCTCAGAGTCCTTAGCACGTGCGTTTTCCTCCGCCTGTTTTTGACGGCGATCGGCATCAGCCACATCTGCCGTTGCGTCCGCAAGACGTGTCTTCAAATTCTCAACTTCAGCAATCGACGTGGATGTGGCCTCGCCTGTGTGGATTCGAAGAAAGAAGTTAGAGAGGGAGAGGGGGGGAGGGAGGAGTAGAGAGAATGAGAGAGGAGGAGGAAGAAAATGAGACAAAAACAGAAAGAGATGTCGGAGACTGTTGTGTCAAAGTGCAAATTTTGTGTGTGTGTGTGTGTGTGTGACGAAGAGAACAAGGCAGGAGGAACGCACGATTCCATTCCATGCATCAACGCAGAAAAGAACTTACGTTTCCGCGCCGTCGGCGGCCTGTCGGCGTACTCCTCGAGGGCCTTTGTGGCACTCTCCAGCTGATCCCTGAGCATTCGAACGACTTCGTCCTTCTCTGCATTTGCCTTTTGAAGTGCAAACACCGGCGTTCCTTCCAGATCGCGAGTCTGCGCCGCAATAGTGGTCTTCTGTTGCACGACGAGGCGGCGCAGTTCAACCAGCTCCGACTCCTTCGCCTGAAGCAGCTCTGTCCACTCGGCCACGCGCTGCTCGAGTGAGCGCATTATGCCTTCGTCGGCCGAACCACGCTCGTGCAATTGCTCTGTCAGATCATCAACCTGTTCTCGCATAACAGACAAACAAATCAAGTTTGAGACGACTATATACAGTATTCGGCAAAGATAGAATGCATTGGAAAGAGTGGGGTTCTTCACAACTATGACGACAATACGACCATGCAAACGTAGACAGTGGAGGTGCTGGTAGTACATACACACAATAACAATCGCTCACAAGGATACGACACACCAATTTTCACTCGTATCTTAACTGATAAAACAGGCACGCACAGACACAAAAACACATCACAACACGCACACACACTGCAACACACCACAACACGCACACACACTGCAACACACACCTGAGCAGTGAGCATTTCCCTCTCCCGCGCTGCATCATCCAAACGAAGATCGGCATCATCCAGCGCCTTTTGTAGCTCAACATTCTTCGATGCAACAGCGTCCATCTCCTTCACAGCAGACTCCAGATCTTCCCGCATCGAACGGAATCGCTTTCCAAGGTCCGCATTTTCCGTCGACAGCGCTTGAATCTCCTTCAAATACTTGCCAATTTCTGTGTTCTTCTGCCGAATCTGGATTCGCATGTCCTCATCCTCACCACGCCTAGTGCCTGCCATGCGAGCGCCTTCAATCTGCTGCCGATACTCTCCCACATCGACCGTAAGCCGGTCGCGCTCTTTCTCAGTATCGCGGAGGCGGTCGCGTGTGTCGCTCAGTTCGTTGAGCTGCTTTTGCATCTGTTGTCTCTCCTTCAACAACGTCTCATCCAGCGTGTGCATTTGCTCCTCCAGACTACGCACTCGCTGTTGAAGTGAGTCGTTTTCCTCCCGCAGCACGCTGGGATCCCCGGAAGGTCCTGCAACGCGCATACGGTCTATCACCGCCTGCTTCTGTGCAAGTTTATCCTCAAGGGAGCTAATTTCCATGTAGAGGTTCTGCTTTTCCTGAACGAGCTGCTGTGACTTCGGGTCGGCGTACTGCATCCGCCGCAGATCTTCCATCTGCCTGTGCGCGAGTTTCAAGTCGCTCTCGCATTTGTCCAACGCAGTATCGGCAGAGAACAGCTGATGATTTTTGGTTTCCGCAATGAGTTGCATCAGCCGCACTAGGCGCACTGCGCGCGATGGATCCTTCTTTGCATCCTCCTCCGTAAACGACGCCGTCACTGCCCAGTCGTACGCTTCCTCAAGTTGGATGACGTATTCGTCGTCCTCCTCGCCTTCACCCGGACGCCCCTTGCGTTGAATTTCGTCAACATCGATGGCCGCGAGGGCATCCCAATTCACGGGAGCCGCTTTGCGCGTAAAACTCGGCATCGTTCAGCAATTGAGAATGACGCCTCACCACCTGTTTTCAAACTTGTCGCACGGTCGTATTCACACACACATGATGTGTCGTCACAAGCCTCTCAGGCATGCGAATGCAAAGCTATTGTGAAAGAAGCCACCAAAAATCAATGCATATTGCTTGCGACATATACAGGTAAATGTACAATGTGTCTTAATGCTGGAACATGCACTGTCTGTGAAGAGTTGGTAACTGAATCTATGGCGATGCGTGTGATAGCTTCTGTGACCGGTTTCAAAACCACAGCCACGGCGGCGGCGGACATTTCTCCCGCCAACGGAATATCCGAGCACTCGCTAACTATTTACGAGACCTCGCTTTTTAGTTATGTACCACACTATATGCGAATTGTCGCTAATACAAGACAACAATTATTACGAGATCTCGCCTATTCCATCCCTCTGTGATGTCATTTGAAGGCCTTGATGACAGCGCAAGGAGCACATGGACCACCATCTTCATGCAGTAATGTCCGTACAAGTATCCTATACAGACATTATTGTACACTGATCCAATACATAACGTTTAAAATCTATGAAAACGGCCAGCTTTCTCCACGTGTGATCTTACTAATAGTAACAATACATGACCACTTGACGAAGTGTGACGCGTTGCATGCCGCACTGAGTGCACGCTGCTGTCCATCCACCACCAGTGCTCGCGTCTGAAAGCATGAATATCAATGCAACACAGCACAATACAGTCTCAGTAATAACTGACTACTATTAGCGGTTTGTCTCTTTTAAACCAACCGTTTGTTGAGTTGTGTGTGTGAATACTGAAGGATGAATCGCATTCCGGCAGCCCCGAAGGGCCTCGCAACGGGCCTCAAGGTTCTCTTTGGCCTTGGTGCCGTTGCCTATGGTGTTGAACAGAGCATGTATACGGGTGAGAAACTAGGCCGCCACATTTCATATTGTAGACTGGAATTTGTTCCTCTTTGTGTTTTTTATTATTATTCTTTTCTGCTGAAAATGTGGCAAAGTGAAGTGACGACACGCGTGCGCCCAAATTACACTCTGTCGGAGCACACTCTGTTGACTATTATTGGATGCGTTTGGTTGTTTGCCGCTGCAGTTGATGCCGGTCACAGAGCAGTCCTCTTTAGCCGTCTTAACGGTGTCCAGCCCACTGTCTACGATGAAGGTCTCCACTTCAGGTGTGTGATGCTTGTGTCTGCATGTGTTGACATGTGTGTTCCTTTTCGGTTACGTTCACATGCATCCTGTTAGTGCCTTGGGTGTTGTGAGTACATGTACGACGTGTTCGGATGTCGGTATCACGTTGCGCACATTAATCTGTGATTGTGTGTGTGTGTGTGTGTGTATGCGAACATGTGTTGTGCAGGTTGCCGTGGTTCCAGTGGCCCATTGTCTACGATGTGCGCTCCAAGCCACGCCGCATCACGTCTCTCACCGGCAGCAAGGGTTAGTATCCGTCACTAATCCGCGTCCCACATGGGCTGTGCAGGGATAAAGTTCAATTGCAGCTATGTTTGGAAATGAACTCTCCTGTGCTGTGTTACAGGAAGCACAGCCCTCTGCACTTATTGTGTATTCCAGCTGACGAATTCCTGCTACGCACACACCTATACACACATGCACACATTATACACACCACACACACATGCACACGCACACAAATACATAAATACACACATTTCATTTCAACAGACTTGCAGATGGTGAACATCAGCCTGCGTGTGCTCGCGCGTCCCCAGGTCGCACACCTGCCCCTGATCTACCAGACACTCGGCACTGATTACGACGAGCGTGTGCTCCCGTCCATCTGCAACGAAGTGCTTAAGAGCGTCGTTGCCCAATTCAATGCATCGCAGCTCATCACCATGCGTGAGAAGGTCGGTTGTGCTGCATCTCCCTCTGTCTTACATCTCCTGACTGGCGCACTGAATTGTGCTCATCAAAAATTTATGTTTTCCGCCGGTCTGTCATCTGACAACTGGTGTGTTGGTGTTGTTGTTATTGTTGTTGTTGTTGTTGTTGTTGTTGTTTTTGGTTGCAGGTGTCTCTGCTGATCCGCCAGCAGCTTGTACAGCGGGCAAACGACTTCCATCTGTCGCTTGACGATGTGTCCATCACGGACCTCTCCTTTGGCAAGGTGCGCTTACAGCCAATACATGTCTTGTCTCTCATCTCTTCTCTGTCGCCTGTACCACCAACTGTCTGCTTGTTTGATGTTGTGACACAGTTGTGTATTATTTTTGAGCTATGTTCTAAAATCAACGCCAGGTATATCTGCAGCACGTATTCACTTTTTCGCATGTCTTTCCCCCCGCTTTTTGAATTTGTTACGCAGGAGTACACTGCGGCTGTTGAGGCCAAGCAGGTCGCTCAGCAGGAGGCACAGCGCGCCCAGTTTATCGTGGAGAAGGCGAAGCAGGATCGTCAGGAGAAGATTGTCAAGGCAGAGGGAGAGGCCGCCGCCGCCCGAATGGTATGTGTCTTTCTCGCAACCTGCATTTGCGGGGGTGCTGTTGTGCCGTGAGTTGCTTGTAGCTGTGCATCACACTCTCTCTCTGACCAGCATTGAATCTTCATTTTGTTTACTTTTCTGTGCGTCTCTTTATTCCATGACAGATTGGTGACGCCATCAAGGAGAATCCGGGATTCCTTGAGCTCAGGAGGATTGACGCCGCGCGTGAGATTGCCAACACTGTCTCGCAGTCGTCGAACAAGATCTATCTCAACTCGAACAGCCTCCTCCTCAACGTGGACGAGCAGCACATGTGAGTCGCATGCTGTGTTTCTTGTGATCCGTGGCGCTACTAGTGTCTTTGTTATTGGGTGTGTCCGTTGTGGGTATCGTGAGTGCAGATATGCGCTTGTTCTTTATTACAGGCTGTATTTGTGCTTGGATGCGCCTACTGGTTGGACATAGTGATTGGTGCTGTCGCGGGGATATATTAACAGTGTCGTGACACCGGTCGCCTCTTCTCTTACATTGTCGGATGCCCGTTTTGTCCCTATTGCACCACAGCGACCTCGCCGTCATTGCCCCCAAGAAGAAGTGAGAGACCGCTTCGATCTACCACCAACTGAATCAAACATGCGTGTGTGAATTGCTCTTACTTGTTTATGCATCATTCCCGCCATTCGTCTCGCTCCGTTCTGTGCTTATCGCGTGCAAAATCTTCTGCTTATGCTGTGTCGTCAAGGCTGCATGCAGTTTTACAAATACATCTTGACTTTTTAGAAGCTCTCTGAGTAGCCTAAGGCTTTATTTTCAGTGAATTGAACGTTGTGAGTACAGTACTTCGTAAATTAATCAAGTTACTGAGTCGAACCTCACTGGTGAATGCGGAGTATGTGGTGATGGATTTCGTATGTACGAATTCATAATTAAGCATAATTATTCCAATGCCGATAGAATGTGTCCGTCAGTACTAGCATAGGTGGAGGGAAACTGTCGCTTTCGCCGGCGAATATACATACGCCCTCGGCCGCCAGTTAGTGTAGGGGAAGTAACGACATGACTGAATTAATGCATTATATTACGTTATTTAAGTAAGCGACTCGAGCTTTCACACGGAAACAATTCAGAGGTCATTCCACCCTTTGTGCTCATTGCAATGACTCCAACGAGCCAATTTTGGGAACTTCAAGCTCCGGCTGCATCAACCACTCGGGCAAATGGCCGCCCTCGTCCGGGCTTTCCATTGCCTTTGTGCATTGCACGAGATACGCCTTGAGACGTGGTGTTATGTCGGAAAATCTGGGGCGCGCCAAGGCGAAATCATCCTGGCACTCGTTCATCAGCCGCAAGTACGGGGCAGGGCAGTTGAGAGGACGCAGCGGCCGCCGGCCTTGATATGCAATCTCAATCGACAGAGCTCCGACGGGCACAGTCGCCTCAAAGTACGGCCTCTTGCGGGCGAGAAGCTCCCAGAGGATGATGCCTGCAGTGCAAATATTGTATGGTGCATCATGGGGGGCGCCGATTGCGAATCCTATTAGAGGTTTGCGCTATGTGTGCGGGTGTGTGTGGCAGGAATGTGTCGGTGTGTGCGTAGTGGGTCGGTGGGTGTAGGGAGGGGCCGGGGTGGACTTGGACATAACACTGTCGGTATGACATTCTTTACACAGCAAGTGAACCAACTGAATCAGCACTTTCAGGCCGTCACGATGCATACCGAATGAGAACACATCCGCTGGCAATGAGAACGGCTTCTCGCAAAGTATTTCAGGGCTCATCCACAGCAGAGTGCCCATTTGCCCTCCACGGAGGAGCTTTTTGTTTGTCTGGAGGCACGACAAACCAAAATCCGACACCTGTATAATAGCGGGCCGGAGTGTGTAGTTGCACGGGAAGAATGGCGTTAGCCTGTGTGCAAAGCCAGAATCAGTGCAATCGCAATGAGGGGACTGACGGCGGTCGCAGTGATTGCCAATTCAATTGCGACAGATCAGTGAACTGCTGGCCAACTGTGCTGCACTGACAGATCTTAATATACGCGAAAATAGTGCGCGCAATATTATCCCCGTGCCAACTGAGTCAGGTGAGTCAGTCCTGGAAATATGGGAACTGCCGCCAGGACACTTTCGCTCAGCACCCTTAGCACTCCTACAGGATTATGGCCGGCCGCCAGATTCAATTGCAGAACGATTACTAAGTCTAGTAGAAAAATTGGTGCACACAGTCAAAGTCAGTACCTTTGGCTCCATCGATGCCGAGAGCAGTACATTGAGGCTCTTCAGATCGAGATGCCTGGGACATCAGTCGGAAGGGATGTTATGGGCAAGTAAGAGTGGAGAAGGGGGTTAGTAAACTGGGGCACAAGGGAACTGCCGTGAACTGGGCGTAATCTGCTATGATAACACAATCGTCCAGTGCAGTGACATTAATTACTGCGCAATTCGCAGTTCGAATCCGGCGCAGATGGTGGCGACCCCAGCACGTCGGCATTGACAGAAACAATTGAAATCTCATTGCCAATTAAACGGGACTGAATTCAGCAGCAATACCGATATACACTCACAGAATGGGCGGTCGGCCAGAGTGCAGATACTCCATTGCATGTGACACACCGAGGGCTGCAAATTAAAGTGAACACAAGTGGACGGAATTCGTGCGGATATGAAAAAGACAGCAGATATCAGAGGTTGAACATAGGTTGAACATAGATGTTTACCAAGCCGTCAGTCTAATAAGTTATACCAGCGTATCAACTATGAACTGAGATTATTCAAAGCCATGCCGTTGTGTGCCTCACCAATTGACAAGCGCAATTTCCAGTCGAACGCATAGGCCTCCGATGCGAGGGCGTCATACAGAGTCCTGCATGCAATTGTTCATATTCATTCAGGTCAAATTATCAGAGATTGAAGCAAAGTGGCATGCAGTTGGTCACCGAGTGTCAGTTGTCGGTTTTATCCGACGGTGCGGCGAACTAATTGCCGGACGGGTATAATAGCCACTTTGCCAGCGGACCAGCCATGCAAGTACTTTAGCTGTTGCTATTAATTCATACAATGACGGTTACCACATATGTGAGCGGAACGGATCGCCAGTCGGATCTGAACTCCATTAGTAGCATCACTGGTATAATAATCAGTGCATCAGATGACAGGCGGTTGCCGGGACCAACAGTGAGACAGATGCCTCGGATAATAGCAGAACTGACTCACCCATTTGCCATAAACTCGGTAACCAGAGACACGTGAGGCCGCTTCAGAACCGCACCCTGTGTATAGCAACGCCCATTTAAGAACATTGTGTCAGCGCCGGACGGATAATTGACACGATACTCGGTCTGAGTCACAGCACATAACAGTATAAACCCCTTCTGAGGTTATTTTGTAGATCAACATTCACCACTGTGCATACACGAACATTAAATCCGGCGTGACAAGTGACTGCGGCAGCCAGCAACTCATAACTGATCAGTCACGTGAATAATATTAACATGTGTCGCTAGCATGCAGTTGTGCCATGCACACATCCACGTGGGTCGTGCCATGGCATACATCTGTCTCCAACTCGCAACCAGTCAGTTGACGCTGCGCGGCCGCAGTAACGAGGGCACATATATCAGATGATCAGGCAGCTGATAAGAAGTGCGAATCCACTCACCATGAATATAAGGACGTTTGGATGCCGGAGGGAGACCATGACTTCAATTTCACGCTTGAAATCTGCCAACGCTGCGTTCGCTTCCTTCCGAGTCGAACGATAGTGCGAGGAAAACAAGAACGACCACACGCTGGTCCTCGATAACAGCCCAACAGAGTGACTCGCGGGTGTTGTGCTGAGATGCCGCGTTGCAATCGTATCCAAGCGATCATCGGTGTTACCGGAAGCTACGCCGACTGGCTCGCACGCTGCTTCCTCCTCTGCGCTCGACGCCTCCGCTGTTGCTGCGGCTGATGCCGTAAGCGGATGAATTCCAAGCGCATCGATGGTAAGCATCTTAATTGCGACGGCGGCGCCCCGAAACGAACCGAGATGCACGACACCGAAAGCACCCCGCCCGATCTCCTCCTTCCAAATAAGCTCGTCGGCATCAATACGCCACGTCATAAACTTGCGCTCCAGTTGACGTCGCTTCCAAACGCCGTACAACACTGCACCAACAAGTAGCGCACAGAAGCACGGTACGACAATCCCCGCAATTAATCCAACTGACGGACCGGGTGATCCCTGATCGTTCGCCACGCAGCTGTACAGGCGAGGAGAGGCTGCCAGCGTTGTCCCTGGCGGGCAGTCGCCAACAGTGACGGTCATGGCAACTCCGCCAAGAAGAGCTCGCCGTTCCGCATTCGCGTCAAGCGATCCATACAAGAACGGGTTCTTGGACACCAGGCGGAGAGAGTATGTCCCCGGGGGTGCGAATATGGAAAAGCTGCCCATCTCTGCAAAAGATCGGGACCCAAACTCACCGCCAACACTACCGACAAGAGCACATTTGCTGTCATCGCACGTTGCGGTCGCGCCGTTCGCAGCCCCCACACACTGGTTGAGCGAGTCTGCTTGCTGGCTCCCTGGCGTATCTGCGCACCGCAAGGTCGGCCAAATCGGAACTACCTCGAAGACAAGCGGGTTGTCGCCAGGAAGAGAGATGGAATTGTTGTAGAAATCGGCCACCACAACGCGAATGCGAGGCAGTTCAGTACCGGGATATGCAGCAGCAAGTGTTGTCGACGGTGTAATGTGCATGAAGGATGCCCGCCCGGAAATCGTGCCCCCTGCTCGCCAATCCTCCGACAGTCGGTCTGAATACATTGTGGTCGCGTTGAAGAAGGACAGAAGTGCAACTGCGGCCGAGTCCAGGGGCAGTACAGAAAAGACGCCAGGTCCCCTCAGTGCGCGTAGCGACTGTGCCGTTGAATTGGTCTTGACAGTGATTGCCACGCCACTTCCCACATACATGCAACCACCCGCACCAAACGTGCCAATGACGCTTCCCGCACTGCAATCGCTCATGTTGACTGCATCGAGCGTGACTTTTGCTTCGGCGTCGGCGTAAATGCACCCGCCGTTCCCCTCTGCCGTTGCGTTTTGAATCCGCACTCGTGTCATATCAACACGCGCGCCAAACACAGACATGGCGCCACCCGTTCCAGCCTGTGCATTTCGGATGCTGCAATCACGCAGCACAACAGTGACATCCACCCCGGTTGCTGCAAGAAATCCTCCGGGGCCAGTGGTGCTCAGTGACGTCGCCTCCGTGTCGTTCATGACGAGACTCGCGTGGCCATCTGCCGCAAATGCTCCTCCTTCCGACCCAACACACCCCACGCCCACGCCACCACTACCTGCGAGCGCCGACGCCGTACCTGTGGACATGCGCTCGAGAAACACGCGAGACAGCTCCAGACGGGAATTGTCCTGTGCATATGCGAAACCTCCGTTGTTGCGGAGTGCATTGCAGTCGCTGAAATTTGAACTGAGCACGACAATGCTCGCCAGGCTCTTCAAAGCGATAGCGCCGCCAGAAAGCTGTGCGGTAAGCTGTTGACCTCGCGACCCATCCATACGCAGAATTGCACTGTCCGTCACAAGTGCAAATCCACCGTCGCCTCCGAGTGATTGAGATCCGGTAAACACGGAGGCAGATATCCGCGCATTTGTGTTGCCGAACAGTGCAATCGATCCACCAGATCCACGCGCACTGCTGCCGGTGATGTTGCATGCTGAGATTGAGGCGCTTGCACGACCGGCCAGGCAGAGCCATCCGCCGTTGCCTTCAGAGCGACTGCTGGAAAATGACGACTGGCGCAACACACATTTGGCATCCTCGCTTGCGTGGAGGGCACCACCGTTCCCAAGCGCACGTGACACCAACACGGCGCAGTCAATCATTGAAACAACCGCCGAAAAAGATATTCTCCCGAGACCACCGGTGCTTTGAAGTGACCGCATGTCGGAAAACGTTGTCGCCACAAAATAAGCCGTTGCGCTTCCGTCTATAGCAAATCCTCCACCCTCCTTGTATGCAACGCCTCTTGTGAACCAGCTTGATGATGCGTTGACGGATGCACTGCGATCGACGAAATAAAAACCGCCTGCTCCTGTCAATGAGGTGCTGCCCGTAACGTTCACGCGGGACAGCACAACACGCGAAGTGTCGGTGGCGCGAACGAATCCGCCGGAAGTCGTCGATGTCGCGTTTTCAACTAATGAAGACACCAAAACGAGTGATGCCGAGCCCGCAATGCTTGCTAGTCCCCCTCCACCGTCCTTGGCTCGAACACCAACAATCCTGGAAAAGGATATGTTCGCAGAGGACTGGTCGACGAGCAAGAGGAGACCCCCGGACAACTGAGCAGTGGATGTGGCAAGAGTCGAGGACGCCACAACAAGCGACCCCTGCTCCTCCATGAAAGCAAACCCACCGCCACCAGAGTCACTCGATGTCGTAGTGACATTGGACGATGTCAGCACAGTGCGAGACGTACCGACGCCGTGGACGAATCCTGAAGTAGCACCGGCGGAGCATTCGGATAGAGTGCAGCGATCCAACACAAGCAGGGACGACCCCTGGCACGAGGCAAAGCCGCCGTTGATCTGTGCCCGTGCGACTGCAAACGTGGTGTTCGTCGCGCGCACTGTTGCATCAAGCTGTGCTGAAATGACGCCACCACTATCGAATGCAGTCATGCGACGCACAGTGCATCCGTCGAGTGTCAGTGTCGCCGAATCCGCAACGACAGCCAGTCCGCCCACGCCTCCAAAAAAGAAGTCGACATCAAAGGCTATGCCCTCCGCCGTTCCGTCCTCCATTGTGCTGTTTACGACTGTCACCACGGCACTGCCAACAACGTTGAATACACCTCCATACAGCATGGCCGTCGAGCCAGAGATGGTCGAGTGTGACAGCGACAGCACTGCATTCTCGACCACGTTAATTGCGCCGCCGCTGTCCTCAGTATACAAGTCGCTGAAAGTGCACTCGGATACAATAGCTGCGTAATTGAAGCGTAGAGAAATCACCGCCCCGGATGCCACAGACGATGCACCCAATACAACACACCCATGCATAAAGAGGAAGCCGGCGCTATTGGTGTCCCCCATGGCAGCAACTGCCCCGGAAGTCCCGGCAAACACTGATTGAAAAGTGGAGTCCGCCAGAGTTACATTGCCTCGTCCAGACACAAACACAACGCCCCCAGACAGCCGCGACACGGTGATGTCGCGGAATTTCGAATTCGAAATGGTGAGAGTTCCGTTGTCGCGCACGAGAAAAGCACCGCCGCCAGATGCACCTCTGTCAGAGGAGGTTGCGCCGCTGCTGATGCCGACAAAGGACGACCTGTCAACAGTGCACGTGCCGCCACCGGACACCACGCCCACGCCCGCGTCAGCCCTGCCCATGTCCACGGTGGCAATGGTGGCGTTAACCAACGCCGCGGTGGCTGTGCCGGCCACGTTGAGCACGCGCGCACGTTTTGTGCCCGTGACGGACACGCCGGACAGAGAGAGAGCAGCGCCGCCCGTGACATTGAAGAGGGACACAGCAGCAGACGTCGATTCGCATCCACTGATAGTTAGGTTTGACAAATCCAACGCCCCACTGTAAACATTAATGGTGGGCACAATCAGCTGAGCTTTCGGCACACACGTGACCTTCACGCCACTGCCGACGATAGCAATACGGGCGTCGACGCCGACATCCAAGCCCAGCATTGATCTATTCGCAACGGCGCCCCAAGTTACATTCTTCAGAGACGGCCGTAGCAGTACCCTGACGATAATGTTCTGTGTGTTGTTCGCAGAGCGCTCCGTCGCAATGACGTTGGCGGCGTCCGCAATGATGGCGAAGAGAGAGACAGGGTCGACATCTGCCACTGAGTTTTGAGGCGCCGTAATCTCAGTGATCCAATTACCGGCGTCGACGCCCGAGTTGCATAATATGATACTGCCAAGGACACCGAATACAAGCACCAGTTTCGTCAACTGAGAGAGCCGTCTCATCTTCTCAGTCTTAAGAATATCAGCGAGACTCACGGAAACGCACGCGTGCACCCACAGCGGTCAGCCGCTAGCGACGCTAGCGAGGATTAATTGTCAGGCGGGCAGTGCAGTAGTCTCAAGTTCCCGGCAGTGAGATTAAAAGCAAAGAAATCGCATGCCGAGACTCCTCAGTATCATCAAAACGTCTGCCACGAATTGATTCACGCACAGACAAGGTTCTGTGCCAGTCTTCAAGTTCATCCACCCCCTGGAACAACTGAACCACAACCGTGCCGTCAGCATCCGCAGTGACGCGGGAGTGGGGGTGGTGACTCACACATCGTATTCAAACAGCGGGAGACTCTCCTTTCAGTACAAATCAGTGTAAAAAGAACATTACCGTGTTACCAGGGGCAACCTATTCCGAAACTGCCGAGAAATCGGCTAAATGTGTGGCAACAAATAATGACACCTTTGTGAGTTAACCGCTCACGGCCGATCGAGACTGACGCACGCCGGCGTGAACCGGACCGGCTCACCGGCCGAGTATCAGTGAGCGGCGCCCCGGGAGTAACGCCGCAGCAATTGCAGTACTAACGGCAGCCATGGCAATAACCGCAGTGTGAACGACGCCGGTCGCAAGGATCGCCGGGACCAGAGGCTGGCAGGGTTAGACTGACTGCGCGCTTCACTGCCGACTCAAACACGGATTGGCCGGCATTAGAACTGCTGATTTATTCGACAATAGTCGAATCATGGGTACTGCAGACGACCGTTGCTGACTCAGTACGGTTCCAAGTGCAGTATCGGCTGTTCACGGCCTGATCGGATAAATGGGATCCATTTGAGTTCATCCGAATATTATAAATGTGCGAGAGCAATCAATCGCTGGGCGCCATTCAAACAGAATGAAACAGGGCATCATCGATGCAGTTAAGCACAACCGAGTCCACGAACGGATCAAACTTGTTTGCAAAAAGATGCCCCGAGGAGAGAATCTCATCCAGGTCAGCAATACCGAGGACGCAAATCTCATTCCGAACAATCCCTGAGATCCGTGGCAATGCAAGAAAATGCTCCCAATTTAACAGCATCAGACACAAGGGAATGTTGCCAGTATGCGTGAGTATGGTTCACCAAGTTCAAATGCCAGAGGGATGCGACTCACCATAACATACAGTCCCGGCGCTTTTTGTGTGCACGCAGAAGAAAGTGAGTGTGAGAGATGTGGGGTTCATGTCAGTGTCTGAGGCGCTGTGTCCATGGACTTCACAAAGTGAGACGGAGAGAGAAAGAAATACAGCCAGGATGATGGGGAGCAAAAGCTGTCAGGTATCATCGATGTCTCAGCAGAGCACAAAGAACATGGAGTAGGCAAGAGAGAAGATGTCAAAAACTGACACATTTGTAAATTATCAAGATCTAATTGCAACGCAAATCGGCACGGATTCTCATTCTTGATCACACATACCGCTTCTGCCATTTGATGAATTTAGCGCGCCATCGCCGAGGGAGGTTATTTGACTTCCATTCACCTTGCGAGGCAAGAGTGGCCCAATACAGTTCATCGGGGCTGTAAACGCCCCTGCCGTTCATGTCGTTATCACGGGAAGGCATGTGTGAGCAAGTCGTAGGATCCATGTGCAGCGATTACAATAGCAAACCCCTGAGCAACATACCGCAAGAATTAAATGGGACGACCCAGCCACATCTCAGCCCGAACAAGTCACGATTAATATCAACTGCCGACACTCCAATGCCACCGACAGGATTCACGCTCAGATCACTGACCTGCAGAAATTCGTCAGAGTGACTATCTCTGGAGCATTACCAACTGCATATGCTGCCAGAGTGCGGCTCAGAACATTATAGGCGCTTCCATGGCGCATGGTCTCAATGCCAACAGGAAGCTGCCTGGTGCGGCCTGTCCAAGTCACCTCGCCGTTGCCTTCTGCAAACTCCCGCTGAAATCTGTCGTGACAAATTTCAATTGCATACCAGCAACAGCAGACAGAGATCAGACGAGGGGGAAAAAAATACCCAACACATGCAACTGGCACACAGTGAAGTCCGTCCTACCGTAACCGCCGGGACAATGCTCTAATATATATCTCAGTGACTGCCGGTGCGTTGCGAATCTAATTCTCCACATTCGCGAGGTGCATCCACACACACTTGAAATTATGTTTTTAGACACAACGTGAAAGGGAGAGACGGTGCGCAGCGCACATCCGATCTTATCCGTCATTACCTCCAATCCAATTGGGGACTGGCAAAGCTCGCTATGGCGCTGTGGTTACCGAGACCTCGGATATATGCACGTCGTGCGGAGGCTGCCATGGCGGGATATTCAAGGCCGCTCAGATTGACGACATGGGTCCAATCCTCACTCCATTCATGCAGCCTGCACAGAGCGAATCAACAGTGAATATCACATCAGCAATCAGCATTAAATATCACATCAGCTTGAGTTCTTCCATGCACAAGAACTGTCACTTTTCAGCAGTCTCATTTTTTTAAAACACATCATAACTGACTAACATGCACAGGAGTATTCACTGCCACGCAGACAAACGACTTCAAATCAACGACAGCACACAATCACTCACAACCACTCACTCTCGAATGCAAATGATGTCCGCTTCCAGCCTCGAAAAGCCAGAATAAGTAATGAGCGATCGGTGTGTGCACAGCCGTACACGTGGTGCGCGGCAGGCGACAAGTGCTTTGGCCGATTCAAACACATGCGCAGGCACTTTAGCGTCAATGTGCACCATCACTATGGCATTGGGGTCCTGATGGTTGATGAAATATCCGACCGTGTGTGTGTGTGTGCGTGTGTGCCCGTATGTGCAGTTGTGTATACATATATATATATATATATATATATATATATATATGTGTGTGTGTGCGTGTGCGTGTGTGTGTGAGCGTGCGTGAGTGTGTGTATGTGTGTGCATGTTTGTGTATGTGTGTGTGTGTGTGTGTGTATGTATGTGTGTGTGTGTGCATTTGTGTATGCGTGTGCGTGTGTGTGTTCGAGTACATGTGCATGGTGTTGATCGCATTTGTCAGCATCAATCTCACGGCTTCAGTCCGTCTGCATCGAGTACACCGAGTGCAACATCAGTCCATGCGACACCACAATCGATTAGTAGTAACTCAAGTTAGCACGACCACGACCTTCAAATGTTTTTTTTGGATGATGAAAAAGCTCTGTGTGAATGTAACTACGCGTGGATTCAATAGACGACAAACACTAACCTCGATTGAGGACAAGAGACGCGATAAGTGTGCGATGGAATGGTGGGCTACAATAAGATATGCGATCGATGGTCCCTGCATTTGACCGCTTTCCGGCCTGTCACGTGGACGCCTGACTATCCTGAACGCGCCGCACCCACGCGCAGCCTGCGACAAATAAAGCCTCCGTGAGTGACAGGTCACTGCGTGTGCACAGAAACAGTTTGGGATGATGTCGTCCGCCCTGTACAACTTGATAGTGTGGGCCGCAGCCGAAGCAAATGACAGACGGTGTCAGTCTGTCACACACAACTTGCTCTGAAGTCATAGTGTCGGCAGAAGCGTATTCATACTGTTATCGGCCCATTGTGAGTGAAGTTGTCTTACGGAGCTGCCGACCGTGCAATTTTGCAATACGCAGATTCACTATGCTGAATTCGCAATGGGTGTAATGACGAAAGTGTGTGTTGACATGCACTTACTATCAGTGACGGGAGTTCATTGTCGGTGGGAAGCGGGGATGGCAGTAAAGAAGCGGCCGCACTCGAAAGTCCAAACTGTGTCAGCGATGTGCGCGACCTCATAGCGCGCCCCGCCCTGATCAGCACACCTTTAGTTGCATTCTGCAGTGACAGGAAGTGAGGGCGTATATACACTGAGTGCTGCGATGACACAACAAAGTCACGTCACAACAGCGCGTGTCCATAAGCACCCTTCCTTTTGTAACAAAAATCAGCACTCCAATACAACTGAAAGCGAAGTCGACAACCCACATTCAATAATAGACAAGCTAAACCAGCTCGTTTTCTAACTGAGCGGCCTTCATCTGCCGGGACATGGTGACGATTTTTAGTGACACTGAGTGATGGCAAGGCTTCTTATAAGCGGCCCTTGGTGATGGTATATATACTCTGGCGTGACCAGCAAGCAAGCATACCGCGACATTTTTTAAAATGCATCCCACTTAAACCGACGGCCGCCCTTTGCACTGCCTTCACTAGACAGGTTGCTATAATTGTTGCGAGTGACTACATTAGTCAGTGCACGTGTTCACCTTGAGTGCGATCGGGCAATCGTCACCCCACCGACCTTGTGGTGTGAGAAGATGCAAAAAGACGCTTCGCTCACAAAGCTCACCTGTGAAAAGAGAACACACACACACACACATACACAAACACAGGTACACACAGGTACACACACACACACACACACACACGTACACACACGTGTTCGCGTTGTCACTTCCCGTTAGCGATACATTGTCGGCAGTGAACGAAGTACACATGAAATCCACACTCTCTCAACTAGAGGATGGAAGAAGATGAATGATCATATTGATAAAACGGATTTCAATTGAAGATGCTGCACATATAAGTGCAAAACGCACCGAACGCGTTCACCAGTCTAGAATCTGTTTGTATGTCAGCATACAACGTAACAACCATACGCGACTGCGATAAACCTGAAGCGATCGCAGGCTGCAGTACTAGTGCAGTGCACGTGACAAGCTTAGTGAATCACCTCGCTTCCATAAGCGCGGCATCAATCGTTGCACACAAGAGACAATGCCTTCCGTGCACTCACCCTCAAAACCTGGACTGCAGCGCGTGCATCCCGATGCCACATCTCTGTTGCCCGTGCACACATCGCAGTTGATTCCCCGCCACCATCCACGTGCATTGTCCACATGGCATAAGCAGAATGGTCCAGACTGCACATGTGCGTGGACAGCTGGCGCGTGGCAGACGCCGTGCCCCGAGCAGTTGCCACAATGGGACTCCCACGCAGTTCTGTTGGCGGTGTGATGACCGGATGTATTATCGGCAAGGGATGATGCATCCAGAATGTCTTCGTTGAATGTGCTTTCAAGAACGGACTGCCCCGCAGCCGTCACATCACGTCGTTCATAAAAACGTCCCTTGACCACCTCCTCCTGTGGCCTTCCGACTATCCAAGACAGTTTTCTGAATCCAGCGAGATCATTGCACTGTCGGAGAATGGCAAAAAGTGCGAGGATAGACGCAGCGAGGAGTGCGAGGGAGCGCAACGGCCTTCGACTGAGCCGCATGCTCAATCAGACTCGGCTCAATACTAAGGTGTCGAGTGCGTCCGTCAACGCCGTCTGACTCTCAGTCACACTGCAGCGTGCACGCGGGCACTGACGCACAAGGACCTTCACGTGCACATGCAAATGGTCGCGACACATCATGACGGCCCGCGCGGGAGACGTGGATTAATCAAATATTATAATGAACCACCCAATTGACACTACTGACAGTAGTATATGCAACACCGGCCAGCCCGTCGGTACCATCTGTGGCCATCATTCCGGATGTCCCCAAACGGCCCCAACAGGCTATCCAGTAGTGTTGCATGTACAGCAAGTCCACAGTAAAAAACAGCCGAAATATCGGCAGCAAGAGGTGGGTCATTTTCCGTGGCAATTTTCCGATTTTGATAAGTTACAAATTTTGGCGGTCCTCACGAACTCGTTGGTTCACATGTGCTGGTACGAGCCCCCAAGCCGTAGGTCGAGATTCATAGCTGCTATGCTGCCGGTCCCTATCGCATGTCCCAACTTTGAACAGAAAGTGTATAGGAAAAGACGATTTTGATTAGTTACAAATTTTGTTGGTTCATCAAGTGCTTAAACTTAGTTGGTGAGCATACTGACACTGCGGTTGATGTGTCGATAGTGGCGCTTGCCGTTGGAGAGACCGATCTAGTGGTTGCGCGGCGATACGCGCATATATGGTTGCTATGCACGATGGATTATATGCACGGAGCGAGGGGTTATGGGGACAGCGTGTCCCCGGGTTGAGGGAAAAAAGATTTGGCAAAACCACACAACTCGCAGCTGAGGCGATTGGTGTATGATATACAAATTGCGTGAAACTAAGGTGAAACAAGGTCGCCGAGTCTTTCTGCTTCGATCAGGTCCGGTCCTTCTATTAAAAACGAGAAATTTGCAAGATCACGTGACTTAATTTGCACGTGACATAGCTAAGTGTCAAATTCGGTCCCACGTATGCATTCCGCACCCTGTATGTATAATTTTGCCGACTCGAGTTCTAATCTAGGGGAAGCGAACGCGAGGAACAGCAACAGAAAATCAACAAGTATATTAACAAACATACACAATATCGTCTTTGTGACCAAGCAGACCGTGTGGATCAGGATCGTGGTCGTTTGCCTCAGTGTGGATATTGATTGAATCTTGCTCATGTTGGTTTTGAAATGTTGACATTGACTGAGTTACAAACTTGTGGCGTCCAATACATACATCGTGGCTACCGCGCCCTGTGCACCTTGCGAATATGCGGTAGTGCTTACCGTCGTCGTCATTGCAACAGGTCAGTTCCAGCATGCGTTCTCCAGGAGCGTCAGGGATACCGCCAAATACTGTTTCTCCCATCGATCTGTTTCGTTGTTATAGATCAAGCGCATTTGGGGTCGACACAGGCCGCATGTGAAAGGACAAGTTGACTATGTAATCAGGTATCGACGTAATTTGTCTCGCTAACCCACATGCCCGGAAAGCTTATTCTGCAAATCGAAATTAGCCATACGAACTCACGGGAGATTGTCAGTGTCTTTTGCGTATTGGTCCAGGTAGATGACTAGAACATAAGGCTGGTGATTAGGTGTATGTGCTACAGGCTGGTACTTCCGCTGATTCTGGTGGGGGTACTCGGCCCCCGCCGTGGCGATGTGGTGGTTGGAATTTTTCGGCTGTTTTTTACTGTGGACTTGCTGTACCGGCGCAACACTGCCGATAGCTTGTTGGGGCCGTTTGGGGACATCCGGAAGTATGGAGGATGGCCACAGATGGTACCGACGGGCTGGCCTGTGTTGCATATACTACTACTGACGACGACGACGAACAGTAGTAACTGCTCTCTGTCAGTGACGGACTGACTCAGCTAAATCACTAGCTGACTCAGGCATATAATGAGTCAGCAAACAGCACTGAATTCATCCTGCTCCCCATGTGTCAATAAATGGGAACACTGGCTTCCCCTTAGTAGTGCAGTATCTGCGGAGAAATCTCCATT
>CALSCR010001539.1:0-12134 GCA_943704495.1 Pigoraptor chileana
TAGTAGCAGTAGCAGTTGTGGTGATGATAGTAGCAGTAGCAGTTGTGGTGATGATAGTAGCAGTAGTAGTGGTGGTGATGATAGTAGTAGAAGCAGTGGTAGTAGTAGTTGTTATCGTTAGAGTTCGTTGGATTATTGACAAGTGAAAAAAGCGCAAACTGCTCACATGGAAGAGCACCACACACTGCCAAGCACACCCCGCACACCCCGCGTTAGTCGACATCAGACGCCTAAAACACAAATCGGGGCGGTGAATGCATGCAATCGATGGACATACCTGCAAGTAGAACTCCTCGGCAATCAAATCCGACCATTTTTTCGATATATCCCACGGCTTGCACGGATTGGAAATGTCCGCATTGTGTAGCAAAACTTTTCGCGGCAAGGGAGAAGGGGTGAAGATGCGGTATGTGTTAATGCATGCGTGATGACCGGGTCCATGTCCATGCCATCTCAGTGCATAGAGCCTATGGACAGCATTTTCTAGCTTGTACTGACACCAGAAAAGGCACAAAGCTGCAAACAGAGAGCGCAATCACTGTCAACGTCGGACAGCACTGGCACACAACTAGAGGAAACAAACCCCGCCCAGAATAAAAGTCACGTGCACGGACCCCCCCCCCCCTCCAGCTTCTTCCTTGGATTTACGCGGGAACCAAAGGCAGCGGAATCCGACGAGAGCTCATTTTCCGTCACAAAGGCCTGCAGTCGAAATCAGTCAGGCACATTGGTGCTGCACGCGTCAGATCACTGTGGACTTGAAACAACATGGCATAGCATGACGGAGCATGTACTTTAAAATGGGACGATCGCAAGGCCAACCTGTAGCTTTGACACAAGCACAAAGTGGCGCGCCATATCCGTGTTGAGCACGGCGTCGACAATTTTCTTTCTCGCCAGGCGCACTGTGTCTGGCGGAAGTGCAACTAGCAGCGAGTGCTTGCGAATCAGCTGCCACAGGCATGCGGCGTGGTGGTTTTCGAGGACAGACACATCGTTATACAGCATTGCGAGCGGGTCTGAGCTCTTCACCAGGTAGTCGTTTGTCACGCCGGGATGGTCAATGTCGTGTCCCGCCGCGGCGAGTAGGAGAACAGCCACGTCCAGGTGGGAGAGCATTTCAGACGCCCTCATTGCGCGCAGAAAGACATAGCACGTTTGCATGACATCCATCGCGTGGTCAAAGTTGTGGTATGGGTTCGGGTGGTATCCGCGGTGCACATCCCGAAGGAACCGCCCAATCTGCGCGGGGGTCACGTGCAGGGTTTCGAGCGCACCGAGATTGGCGAACATGCGCACGCCAAGTGCGATGTTGGACTCGGTTGGATTCCCCCACACATTGAACGACCAGCTCTCCCACGACTCGACATCCGGGGCGTGCAGGTGCAGTTTCTGGAACAGACTGCTCCGGCGCGCCTGCATCACCGGGTGCGGCGCATCGACCACGTCACGACTCAATTCACACACATTACCGTCTCCAGCTCCCTCGCCACCGCCAGTTAGACAGTCCTTTGCAGCCCCACTGCTCGGAATGAATGTCCCATCGGTACCTTCTGTGGAGGATCCGGGCCCGACGGCGCCGTCCATCTCAATCGCAATCTCGCCAACATCGGCACTATTACGCCGCCCGCGGTAAAAAACACCCGACGCTGACGCCAACGGCGCTCCTTCCAACGTAACTGATCTGCGTCGCTGCTGCTGTAGCGTCGCAATCGCGGTCACGTGGTCGCACACACCGCGCATTATGCCCTCGGACACGGCATCCGGGGCGCAGAGGAGGGCAACGGCTGATCCGCGCCGCACTTGGATGGACGGCAGTGTCTGAGGAAGATGAAGCAAGCCATTGTACTCTATGTTGTTCGCTAGCTGCGGCCCCGACGCGTCCGCTTGGGCTGCGGCGTACGAGTCTGCGCGCAGGCGCGTGACTGACACGTCATCGAGTGCGTCGTGCTTGATAGTGACGTTTGTGACGACGTCGGCGATGGAAACCGATTTCGTGCTGGCGGACTTTTTCAATGCAGACCTAAGGTTGAGGGAACGCAGTGAGGTGAGTGATGGCGAGTGCCTGAGGGCCTTGTCAGAGCGCATGACACCATCAACTACATCGCGAAGCTCTGAAGGCGACGTCTGAGGGTCCGTGTACGACACGGACAAGCGCCTTCGCAGGCTGCCATCCGGATGCCCCACAGAGTCATAATGCTCTGTCGCACTGCTGCGCGAGTCGAAAGACCTGAGCTCCACGGGATCCGCGGACAGCGACGACTGAAATGACCCTTGCGAGGTGTCGAGGGCGTGGGGATGGACATCCGACATGACGGCGACCGGCGCTGCGCGCGTCGGTCGGTCTGACGTTGGGTTGCTGTCACTAGGGAGCCCGCGTCGCGCCTGTTTAGCGCAGTTTCACGTGAGCTGCCATCCAGAAATGTTGATGTCAGTGACGGCACAACAGTCTATTCGCTTGGCGAAGTGTGCGTAATTGCACTTGGGATCCGTGTTCTGTGCTACTTGCGAAATAAGCCTTCGTGCGAAGTCGCATTGGTGGCATATGGGTTAGGATGGGTGCTTATCAGTATCTGGAGTCATGAGTGTTCGTGTTTGTGTGTGTGTATGTGCGTGTACGTGCGCGCAAAGTGTGTGTGTGCGTGCGTGTGCGTGCGTGTGTGTGTTGTGTGCGTGTGTTTTTTGGCCGGCAGACAGCACTCACTGGGTGGCTGTTGGATCCCGCCTCTGTCCGTGGTGGGGTGTTGCCATATTTGGATTAATGTGGCAATTCCAAGCACTTTATATGTCCGAATGGGGCTCATCCCCACATTAATCGGTCGGCTGAGTCCGCACAAAGAATGCTTCCAAAGTATGACGCCACAGTGACAGCGCTTCCCAAATCCCGGCGTCCACCTGAAATACTGAAGAACCAATCATGGACATCAAAGTTGCACTTGCACACACTATTTAAGTGCTGTTTATCATTCTCAGTTTGGAAGAAATGGATGGCACTGCATCCAGCGCACTTGGAGACCCCGGTTTTGATCTGAGTGGGCACGACGTGTTGGACATTATTGGAAAGCGCCTCCGAAGTCCCGAACGGAGAAACACAAAAGGGTGCTCTGTGGCTGCTGATGGCGATGCCATAATTGCGACAGATCATGACAGAAAACGAAGGAAAGGAATGTGAGTGTGTTTACATTTTATTTGTGGACTCTCTGGCTATGTTGCATCTATCTATATATTCTTAGCTTCCTATGTGTATTTATTGATTACGCATGAGCGTGAGTGTGACACTAACCTAATGACTCGCACTTTACCGCAGAGACACTACTAATGTGCACGACATGCTGCGGCAGATTAATCCCACAGAAGTGTGCGGTGGTCTCGATGGGTACTTTAAGTGTTTTGAGGCGGTCGCAAACACAATTATGAACCACTCCATTCTTCTTATTGGTGCATCCCCGCACCGCATTTGCGAAATTGGTGAGTAAAGTGCGATGCACCATATGCAATCAAAGTGTCAATCCTATCTCCCTTTGGAGATGCATCCTTCTTAATGACCCGGTTATTAAATGTTGCAGAATTTTACGTGAACACTGAGGAGCATGCGGATGTGCAGTGTCATTGCGAGGACTTGCAGCTCTCTGCGGGCCACTGGTGAGGTCTTGTGCTCGAGGCTTGCGCTCGGTTTGATCGCCCTCCATTGCGTATTCTATAAGTCGCGCTGATTTGAGTGTGCAAGCGAACGCACATTCGAGAACCCCTTCTGAAAGTTCTTCTTGTTGCGCTGTATTGCGTCGCAGGTATTTCCACCGAAAGGGAGCGCCATTTAGAACAGGGACATCACAAGGCGTGGTGAGAAGACGAGGCAACTTTGTTAGTGTATTTTGATGTGTGTTAATGCACTCGCTGAACAGTGCGTCTCGACTGAATCTCAGGACATAACATGCGGTGGGCCCGGCATGGACGGCGATGCCAAGCAGTGGTACGGTGGCATTAACGTAAGAAGCATCCAACAGCTTTCCGACGGCAAGCTTATTTGTGGGCCGTCTCTGTGCGTGGACCACATGATTAAGGTAATATGTGGTTGTGTTTTGCCTCACTTCAGCATGATACCCTGGCCGTGTGCTGCCAGCAGACTGCCTGAAGAGATTATCTCAAATGCCTGGAAATATCCTTTATTCGTTCGAATTCTCTCTCATTTGCAGACTGCCGGAGTGTCGAAAACAGGGGATCTTGTGGGCACGAGAGGCCTCATTGACGACACGGACGCTGTGGTCCACATCGTCCCCGACAGAGGCGGCGTCCTCTCGCCTGCACGCATCCACAGCTCGCCCCGCATCGGCCTTACACTGAAGGCCCTAAGAGACCCCGAGCGCTACATTATGCGGCCGTATCGATTCCTAATAATGCCCGACCGTCTGAAGAAAGGAAAACAGCATCTCATGTTGCAGATGCACGTGGCGGGCGCATCCGCCGGAGATGTCAAGACCACGTGTGGGGTTGCGCAGCCCGTCTATGCGCGAACAATTGCTCTGTTTGAAGAAGGCAAAACCATGCCGTTCGATTCGTTCATTGCCAAAAATCTCTCTCCCGACGACTTTTGTCGCATGTACGGCGCACACATAGCGTCATTGTAGGACAAGTGGAGCGCGTCTTTGTTCCGAGCTCTCGCAATATAAATTAATTATCATCCGGGGTGGGCGACATGAAGTACTGAACTCTGATTTTTAATTGGTACAGGGCTGTATAGATGTAGTAGAAAATGTCTGTATGTGAATCTGTATATTGAAATAATTATGTTGAATTGCCTGATGGCTTTCCATAGTGAGTCCATACAGACCGGATTTATTATGCGCGGTCGCGTGCCGTCCAGCCATCTCTGCATCCACACTTGTCTGTTGGATCAGTGGGCCACACACGACAATCGCACACAGAGTATATGGAGATCCCGCCCTTGCACTTATGAACGTCCTCTTTTCCTTGAATATCCTTTCCCTGTCGTTTCGAGAGAGGGTTTGCGAAGATGAAGGTGATTGTCTATCTGTCGATGCATGTGGCTTGGATGAAGGGCGATGGGATGGATGGATGGATGGATGGATGGGGGTGGTGATTGTGACTTGGTTTGGTGAAGAGGGTTGGACTACTCTCAGTCGGTTCACGATGCGCTTTTGAACAGCGGTGGCAAATACTCGACATGCGGAATATTCGCGTCGTTTAGAGTATAGAAGCGGCGAAACGGTTGAATAGTGCGTTTGAATGCGATTGTGTCCCTTTGGCAGGCCACTCCTCCGTCTTGTCTTTCTGAGGGACGATGGTGTCGGATCCCGTTTGTTGTAATCGACTCTATTTGGTCTTCCGGAGCGCATCATGTGCTCGCCTTGGAGATGCATGGAATTGAATTATTGACGGCGTTCATCTGTTTCTGTACTTGTAGCTCAACATCTCCAACCCCAGCACGGGTTGCCAGAAGACCATTGAAATCGAAGATGAGCGCAAGGTGTAAGTATTTCAGAAAGCTTTTGTGTAGATAATGGCTTATTGGACTTTTTTGTCCCATGCTCACTCAGTGCTTCTTGTAGTTTTGCTGCTGACTAGGAAGCACAATTTTGGGACTCCATCCTTGATTGCGTGCAATTCCGTTTTGGAGTTCTCGTAAAGCTAGTGACTGCTTTCTAGGGAATCCGAGCGATGCAGTCCTTATTGTATGTGTTTTGCATTGGCATGGATTGTAATTGATTTTATTCTATGGTTTCATCCGACCCCTGCGCACACACAGCCGCGCCTTCTACGACAAGCGCATCTCGCAGGAGGTGTCTGGCGACAGCCTCGGCGACGAGTTCAAGGGCTATGTCTTCCGCATTAGCGGTGGTAACGACAAGCAGGGATTCGCCATGGTCCAGGGTGTGCTCACCAACGGCCGTGTTCGTCTCCTCCTTTCCAAGGGCCACAAGTCGTACCGCCCCCGCCGCGCCGGCGAGCGCAAGCGCAAGAGTGTGCGTGGATGCATTGTCGACTCGAACCTTAGCGTCCTCAACCTCGTCGTTGTGAAGAAGGGCGAGCAGGAGCTCCCTGGAATCACCGATGCGACTGCCCCCCGTCGCCTCGGCCCCAAGCGCGCGTCGCACATTCGCAAGCTCTTCAACCTCACCAAGGATGATGATGTCCGCAAGTTTGTGATCCGCCGCAAGATCACCCGCGAGGGCAAGAAGGAGTACTCGAAGGCGCCCAAGATCCAGCGCCTGGTGACCCCTGTGACCCTCCAGCGCAAGAGGCACCGTGTGGCCCTCAAGAAGGAGCGCGCCACCAAGGCCAAGGAGCTCGCCGCAGACTATGCCAAGCTCCTCGCCAAGCGCACGAAGGAGGCCAAGGAGCGCCGCCACGAGCACGTCAAGAAGCGTCGCCAGTCGTCGTCGACCAAGGCTTAAGCGGGTGGTTTTTTATCTCCCGTTTTAAAGTTGGCGCGTTTCTCACTGCTCTCTGTTAATCCCTGCTCTTGTTCTCAGTCCATCGTGCTCTCTGTAATCTCTGGGCGTGTATATGTCCCCTGAGTATTTGTTTCGGTGACTCTACATCATCGAAACAACGTTAAAAATCCATAGAAAACGACCTGTCTTTGCAATGTGATGCGATGCCGCACATGTCTTGATTGAGCGTGTGACTTTATATTTTCTGTCAGTGGTGAGCGCGTGTGGGGTCGGGTGCTATTCTGAGGACGATCTTTCCAAACTGCTCTGACTTGCGGAAGAGTGCGAATGCGTCGGCATATTGTTCGAGTGGGAGCGTGTGCGCAACAACCGGCGTAATTTTGGCCCGCTCCACAAGCGCCATCATGTCACGGAACTCGCGCTCATTGCCCATGGTTGTGCCGCGGATCTGCAGTTTGTTTGTGGTTTCATTAGTGTGTGAATGCGCTTTGCACGACGTTCTGATTAGGAGTGGCAGGGAAAGGCGCTGGGAGCCGAGGACAGCAGGCCACTGCAGCTGCTGACGGCACACTCAGTTCCACTCCAGATGCAATGCTACTGTGGTGTAAAGTATTTATACACAGACGAACACACACACAGACACACATGAGAGAGCACAAAACACAGGCAGACAAGCCCACACCAAAGAAACGAGCCTGTACATAGTCGCATGATCAACCCACCTCTGCGTTTTTGAGAAACAGGCGCGGAATGTCGACGGGCGGCGCAAACCCGGCAGTTGCGCCATACGTGACCAGTCGTCCTCCAAGAGCAAGGAGGCGTATATAACTATTCATCGACTCGCCACCGCTTCCATCAATAACGACATCAAACAAGCCGCCAGCCTTTTTGATTGCATCTCTCTCCCATCCCTCTGCAAGAACAGAACAAAAAGGGTTGTCAGACGCATACAGACACACAAACACAATATTCATGTGGAAAGACATCATTGCACGCACCGTTCTTGTAATTGAAACCCCCCGCGGCACCGAGAGCAATGGCGCTGCATATTTTGGCGTCACTGCTGCTGGTGACGAAGACAGTCACATTCCCGGAAGCCACCGCAAACTGCAGGGCCAGCAATGCAACGCCACCACCAATTCCTGTCACAAGGACACGCGGGCGATGTACATGTCCACCACGTGACTGTGCACGTGCTGGAGCCGTCAGGTGCACCGATCCTTTCGTAAACAGCGCGCGGAAGCCCGTCAGTCCGGCGACGGGGAGAGTAGCCGCCTGCGAAGGTAGATGCCCGCGGCAAACAAGTAGTGATTCTTAACATGAATACTCGAATGAGTAGAAAAGAAGTGGCATAGAACATGCGCAAAAAGAAAAAGGATTACATGGGGTGACAGTGCATCCCAACCTGCTCCATGGTCACGTGCGCAGGCAGCTCGTGCAGCTGGCTGACGGCGACGCAGGCGTACTGCGCAAATGTGCCAGGCAGCGGCAGGAGTCCCAGGATTGCGTATCTCTCGTTTGGTGCGGCGGGATCGTCTCCCCAGTTGACAGACGCATCAATCACCACACGCCGTCCAACCCACACGGACTCAACACCAGATCCAACCTTCTCGACAATGCCGGCGCCGTCGGAGCCGAGGATGCTGCCGGCCTGCGCTCAGTCGGCCGCAGAGCGAGTGTCATGACGCTGCTAGCTCCGCAAGTTAAAAAGTTTCACATACTTGATCTCGATTAGAAGAAAATAATGAAATCCAATACTTGCCCACCTGTATCCTTGGATATAGTCCCTGCGCAAATGCCAACAAAAAACGATAGATTAGACTGGAGGGAGTTCAGCTTTGGCAGCCTCCCTGCACCACTATCCGCACTCACCAGTTGAATCCATTCGTCACGTCGGTTCAAGGACGCCGCGCAAATACGAACCAGAGCCTGCGAGAACATTCATCTCTGAACATTAGTTTCCGAAAACAACTTTTACTTTGTCAGCGGAAAAACGAGAGATATTGGACAGATGCATTGCCCCGAGGGGTCGTAAACACACCTGGCCAGGCAGAGGGACGGGCACATCGACCCTGCGCAAAGTGAGGGCATACTTGTGGCCCTCCGCATCTTCCTCTTCCAGCTTACTTAATACAAGAGCGTTCATGGTCGCGGCGCCTGTTTGTGGGATCTGGGCTGCGTGTGCGGGGCAGACAAGTGCTAAATAGTTCACTAAATTTAGCTATAATGCGCGTTTTGCGCAGACGGCGGGTGCGCGTGCCTGATGTACCGTCGACAATTGTAACCAGCACATTGTCACGTGACCTGGCCAACCCTAGCTAGTCACGTGATATGCCTACAGAAGGGTTGGCGGGTCGGGTTTGACATGTGTGTGGGCGGTAATTTGAAAACGACCCCCGAAATGTCACCGTATTCAGGGGTGTTTCCAGTCTACAGTTTGACAGACCCGCTCGGACTGTCAAGCCCCACAGCTCGTGGTGTGCCGTCAGTCCGAACGGCGGCCACTCCTTTATTGCACCAGTAAGTCCTTCTGGGCATGGGCAGCGGAGTGCATCCATCCTTCTGGACGCACCACTGCCATTGGTATTTGAAGACATCAATCCCCCATTGGGACCAATCGTCCTCGACGCGAGCATTGGATCGAATCTGTGGGCCGTATATTTTGTATCCGACAGAAACATGAAAGGGGGTTATGCACACCGCAACGGCGGCGTCGCCCGGCAGCCCATCCTGGTGGTTGCGGTCGTCTCCGTCGTAATCCTGTATTGCAGCTACAAGATGTGGGATATGAGCGGCACAATCCGCACTCTCCGGGAGGAAGTTCTCGCGTTGAGCGACTCGCACGAACGATGCATGGCCGAAGTCAACGGTGCGTGCAGTGAACTTGAACTAATTGTGCCCGGGCAAGAGGAGTGTTTGAGATGTCGGACTGCAATTAGGCAATATGCCCATACATATGCCCATAGACGCCACAAAACGGAGATATGTGGGATTCAAGCTAGTCGCTTAGGTGCGATGTCCATGGACTCCACAAAAATGGAATGAAAGTGAGGCATGATTGTGCCGCGATCTGCATGAGCGTCACGAAGTCACAATCAACTTCTTTGCGCGCTTTGTCAAGCAAACCCCAAGCATTATCAGATGCACGCTGCATATGTCTGCTGTTGGTCTGGTCTCCCTCACCTGCCTAGCTATTCATTGTGACCCGCGCTGATGGTATGCCCACACATGTGCAGATATGACCTCTAAAAAACAGGATGCCGAAATGCGCTTTCAGCGGACAAGCGATCAGTTTCTTGAAATGAGGCAGTCGTTTGAGGGTGGGTACTGATTTGTTGTGCATTGTGCGGTGTGCGGTGGGCCTCGTTGAATATTCCATTGTGTGTACAAGCCATAGACACAATGACGATGCGGGGTGTGTTGGGCTGCGAATCGGCATGTGATGGCGTTGAAACGTGGTTCGCCGTTCGTTGTTTGTAATCACGCATTTTATGCTGCACCATCCACCTATTGTGCTTGCACTTGGATATGTGACCGCGCAGCCTGCAGCAAGAATCTCCACCAATCGACCGAAGCCAAAATGGACGCGGAGGCCAAGATGGGCACGGTGCTCGCTGACATCCAGCGTGTGAAAAGTGCGTATCACGTGCCCGATAGGGGAGGGGGGGCGGGGCGGGGCGGGGCAGTGCTTCCCACTATGTCACTCGTGATTGCAAATGGACGAAGCATGTATAGTGTGCGTGCGTGTGTTGTGTTTGTGCGTGTGTTTGTGTTGTAGGTGTAGTGCGTGCCCAACGAGCCAGGTTGCGCGTCTTACCGGCCGTGTTGTGCGTGTGTTTTATTGTGCCGCGGTAAAACCGTACCCGCCGCTGTGTTTGTGCAATCCCTGACTCTCAACAGTCGCCGCTCCTTGGTCGGCGTTGATAATTTCTGCTCCCAATCCAATCGCGTTGTGCTCCACACATCCCGATGTGTTTTTGTGACTGACATGAATCTCTTTGTGTGACTGTTCTGTGTGTGGTGATGTGTGTCATGTGTTTTTATATTGCGCGCGTATACACAGTCTCGCTTACTGACACCGAGGGGAAGCTGTCAAAGTGCACCCAGGACGAGGCCAGGGTATGTCTGCCCGACCATTGCGTCCTTGTGTGTGTGTGCGTGTGGGGGGGGGGGGGGGGAGGCAGCGCATATTTTCCAATAATCGGTTTTATGTTGTTGTTTTTAGGGTTTGACATGCTTTATTGCAATTGCGCTCTTGCTCTGTTTTCGTTCACAATCCACTGACTTCGCGTGTTCATTGTTTTTCAACATATCATCCCGATTCTGTCGATTGTATGGATGCGACGCCCGCTCTCGCCAACCAATGTGTCATTTTGGTTTGTTGCTATGCTTGCCCTGTCTCGTTCAGCTTACGGAGGTCCTCGAAGCAAAGGAGGAGGAATTGGCGACCTGCAAGGATGAACTGAGCACGTCACAGCAGCAGGCCCGCCTCTACGAGGGACAAGTTGAGAAGCAGAGGGCTAATCTTAACGACTGCTTGCGTAACTTAGACGATGTGGCGCAAAAGGAGGACGTCCACAAGGAATCGCACGTCGAGGGTGGTGGCGCAGGTGCTGCTGCTGTGAATGCGGAGGCGCCGAATGGGCAGGCGAACACTGATGGAGAAACAGGGCCGGACTCTGGCGCTGAGGAGGACCAGCATCCTGAGGGAAACGGCGCAAATGGGGCCGCGCCGCAGGACAACGATGACAACGATGGTGCTGCACCCGATCCTGACGCTGCGGACGATAACGAGAAAGCGTCGGAGGAGGAGCCCGAAGTCATCTAGACAGGCATTTGCGTGGTTTGGAGTGTGTGTGTGTGTGTGTGTATGTGTGTGTGTATGTGCAGTGTCCGTCGTTGTTGCGTGTGTGAGCGTTTTATGCGTGTGCCATTTTGAATCTCATTAAGAAGGTGTGAGTTATCCGGGGTGCAATCCTGGTCCTCTGCACTTGCGCCATCCTTCCCCAGTCCTCATTACAATAGAAATGCGTAAGTTTTGTGAAGTGCCTTTGCATTTCCACAAGTATTGGTTTTGATTGTAGTCATCGAATAGAGATACCAAATAGATACAAATGACTGTGATTGTGACTGCGAACTGAAGACTGAGCGTGCAATTGACACAAGTAAGTATGTGAATATTGTGATGCGAGAACAGCGAATGGGAAGTGAGTTTCACGGATTCTATGTACAAGTTTTAATAGACACAAGTGAGGAAGAGGAGAACACACACACACACACACCACACGCACAGCAAATGCAACTGATGCGAGAGAGCGGGAAATTGCGATGACAGTATTCGAGATAGTCACGGGAGATAAGGGATGGAATGCAGATGTGCCCACTGCCCGAGAGCGCCTCAACAGTCGCGATGGATGAACGGCACCACCGTGTGAACATAAGGAGAATAGCGTTTTGGTGTGGCATGTAGGAGCGGATGCGTGGCGTATACGGTTTATGCGAAGTGCAGTATATGTACATCTGTGTGTATGTGTGTACCATAAATACAATACGGCGAGTGTTGCGGGGTGGTTCGATAGTCTGTCTGCGGCTGTGTGCGTGCGTGAGTGAGTGACTGAGTGTGTGTGTGTATGTGTGCGTGTGTGTGTGCGTGTGTGTGTGTGTGTGTGTGTGTGTGTGTGTGTGTGTGTGTGTGTGTGTGTGTGTGTGTGTGTGTGTGTG
>CALSCR010001541.1:0-21818 GCA_943704495.1 Pigoraptor chileana
CCCCCCCCCCCCTAGTCATCTCCCCCCTCTCCACTATAATTGAAACGCAAAACTGACACGACCAACCTTTGCGGCGTTCACGAGAGATTCAAAGTTGTTTAGGAGACTGTCTATGTGCTGCTGCAATCGCGACTGATACGTCTCCTCCAGACTGACAAGCGTGACTTCCCGTCCCGCCATTTTTACATCGCAAGAGCGCAGCCCCCACAAAGATGACTGGCGACAGATTGTTACATATGTTTCGGAGTAAGTTGATGTACAAACAAATCAAAAAACTGCATCCAGAGCAACAGTAATCTCGCCCAGTGGCCTCAGTGCGGATCGGCACGTGACCGGCCAACCGGCGAGTTCAACTGTCTAGCCAGTCGGCATCATCGGCAACATCTTCACAGCAGAGTTGTATATGTAGGCGAGAGAGGCAGGCGGGCGTCTTTACCTTGTGACAATAAGAGCGGCAAATGTGCCGAATACCTTGCGAGTTGACTTATTTGCCTCCTTTTTTGAAACTGCGGCGGCTGTGAGCGACTGGCCCTCAAATATGAACACTCCACTTCCAATGTGTGTTCTGCGAGGATCCACCGCCCCGATCAGCTGCATCAAGTTTCATGCAAAAAATGAGAGCCTTGTACTCTTGTCAGGGTGCGTACTGTGCGAATAGCTCACTGGGCTTTTACACCATAGTAGTATCCGTAGTAGAATGAGGAGTGGTGCATGGCAAAGCAATTGCCCCGCATTTACAATGTCTCTGTCTGCCAACCAGTTCGTCGGATGGCGCGCTTAGAGTGTGGGATATGAACACTCGACGTTCTTCTCTGACATTGCCGCACGCGCACGACAAGAAGGGCGTGGTTGCATTGGACTATCTCCCCGGTTCGCCATTACTGCTAAGGTGAGACCCTTTTTGTCTGTTTGTGCGTGGATCGTGTGTATGTGTTTGCTGTTTCGAGCTTAAATAACATCACCCCTAACATGCACCAATCTGTCGTCTGTGGTGCGCACTGACAGCCAGGGGCGAGATGGCGCTGTGAAATTGTGGGATTTGCAAGGGAGTCTTAGTGAGCCCGTGTCAACTCTGCCAATGGAGTGCATCACATTCTGCAAGATGTCGCCAATGCATGGAGGTGCTGACGGTGGGTGTTGTGGTTTGGTGCGATCACTGCTCTTTAATAACGTTAAGATCAGTAAGTTCAACGGATGATTGAAGTCAATTTGTAAAAAAAATGTTACTCTTCTATCGACCGACGTAAGTTTCCAATAAACTGCATCCTCTTGTCGCCACCACACCGCCCTGTCTGCAGACGCATCGGGCTCCCACCTTCTTGCTACTCCTTGTTCCGACGCCGAGAAGGTGCGAACCATGATCTCCTTCACTTTTTATTTGAGTTTTGTTGTTTGTTTATTTGTTCGTGTGCGTTTTGCACGCACAGTTTTATGAATACTGCATTTCTGGCGAACCACACCACAACCACTGGGGCTGTTGATAGGGCTGTGGGTTGAATGGGATTGCACGCGGTGACAAGTACACAGTGGTCGCACTTAGTCCGCCATACCCAGATTCATACAGTGAGGCCATAGACCAGCTTCACACACTTACTACAAGTCGCTGACACGAGATTCGCAATGCTCTTGAACAATTCTGCAATCCGCAGATTGACATTTGGGACACGCGAACAAAGACGCCGTGCATGTCCTATCGTGCTCCCGACACGCTGGACAAGTCGGCCTTGGGTACGGCAGGCTGGATTGTTTACCGCCCTAGTGTTAGTTAGATTGGATTCGCACACTCTTACAGATCAGTTTGAGTACGTCCTTGGGTGACGACGAAAGTCACTTCTTCATTACCCTCCCCGATTCAACCGACTCAATGGTTCGTTTCAATTGTTTGTTACTCTGCAGGGATGTGCATGTCGATTGCCTTGTTTCGCCCGGATGCATCACCCGATTTAATGTTGGCCGTGGGGCATGAAGGGGGTGGCGTGATTGTCCACAACCTATCTGCCAACAAGACGCAGCTGTGGGCAAGAAGTGGAACAGACCCAAGTGAGTGTGCGACACAGGTCGCAACGTGTGCATAGTCCAGGCTGTGTGCTCATTACAATTCAGTTTATATATACCACTACATTCCTATAACATCATATGTAATGGTATGACTTCTCTTGCTGCAATTTGAATGTGCTGCCCTCTTGCACATTTGAGAGGTTTCGCCTTTGTGCAGAGTGTTGAATTCGACCCCCGACATTCTACTGACCGAGGTCAGCTGAAATTGTATGCGTGCATACCATCGCATTTTTTCGCTGCGCCATGCAGTTCTTTGTCTGACTCTGGATTCAACACGACGAAGTATTTGCTATGGATCTGCGGCGGAGAATGTCTGCTGCTTGGATGTAGGGACTCCACTTGGTGTGCCGGTAAGCGCACTTTGAGTCTGCCTGCTCAAGGAAGTGTCCCATACAGAACACCATTTGTACAGAGAGCACATGCATTGCAATATACTAGACACATGTACCTGAATACGTGTCACCCACTCATCACCAGTCATATCTTATCCGTGCAGATGCAGGACGCCGTACATATCAACGTTGGCTCATCATTGCGCAGTGTGACCCTTCCTAAGCATGGCGTCGCCGACATCAAAATTCGAGCGGACGATCGCATTATTGCCACTGGCGGATGGGACAGCTGGTACGTTGTTGTTCTGTTTGCAGTAGGAACAATTGGTTCGTTTGCCTCGATTGCTTCAATGGTGTGACGAGAAGACTGATGGGAGATGCTTATTTGTGTCTGAGCTCATTGTTGTGCTGAGACTGAGCTCCTGACCTGGTTTCTGCGGTATGGAACAATCCCTCCCTCTTATAGAATGCATCCATCTTGCCACCCCCCCCACCCCACCCTAACAACAGCATACGGCTATTCGGCCTGCGCACTCTCAAGCCACTTGCGGCACTCAAAGCTCACGATGCGACCGTAAACTGTGTTGCCTTTTCGTCACCGCATGCGACGGAGGGGGGTCCATCAAAAGTCCTTCTTGCAGGGGGATCCAAGGATACCAAAATCAGCATTTGGGATGTGTACAACGCACAATAAGCGCCACTAAAGTAATGTCTTCTGGTTTGTTTGCAATGCGCCATTTCCACTCTCCGCAAGTAATATGATGCCCGCCAGCGACAGTCCTTACAGTGACACAGAAATAAGCAACCGATCTTTTAACCAAACATCCTTTTATGCGACTGTGGTTGTCGGAGTTGAGAGGAAACCAAAAAATATCCGCCGCAACAAACGCAAAAGCAACAGAGGCAAATGCAGGCACATGATTTTCTCCCTCTTCATATTAGTCACAAAGCACTGCGATAGCCAGTTTAGGCCTTTGCCGCCTGCGGCTGGCCTTGCTTGGCAATCGACTGCTGCATGCGCATAACCTACGCAGCAAAGTGGAAGAAGCGTGACATTGGTTATGAAATGCAAGCATGGGCTGCATGCACGGTTGTAAACATGTGAAGCGATTGCAAGCATCCACTAAATTATAACTTCAAGCGGATTCAGATTCCATCACTTGTCACACTACGGCGACCTTCGACAACAGTGTGGGAATCTTTTCTTTGAATATAGTGAGTTTGTATGTAGTGACCCACTTTCTCACGGCTTTCCTCGGATTTCTTCTCAGTGTCCTTGATGAGCTTATCCAGTCGCTTGCTGCAGGGGAAATATCAAGCAGAAGGCGAAGAAGAATGAGATACGCAGCGAATTGAAGTTTCTAGTGAATCAACACATCACACCCTGTTCGAATGGGCGACAAATAGCCGAACTTCAGTGGATCGGCTGGAAAGGCGCGTCGAACCCCACTTGCTTGTGATGTCCATGCCTCACACACTCCATCCACTTTCAACCTTATACCAAGCTGCAGGTGTGAAAACACTCACACTTCCGAGTTGATGTACTCCAATCGCCGCTCAACGCTTCCCTTTGCCTCTCCTAGCTCTTGCTTGACCAGCGCGGGTCCCATAAGCCTATATACCTCAGAATCGTCCTTGAGCAGCTTCATCTCCTGTTAAATTGAAAGAAAAATCAGAGCACATGAGATCACTGGAATATGGCACACCATTATACAATACAGATCAGATCACGCCAGAATTTGCAAATTCAATGCGGAGGATCCTTCTCCTTAAAGATAATATGCAAAAAGGGAAAGCATCGAAATAAATTCACATACCTGCAAGACGAGCTTATTCTCGTTCAACTGAACCTCCATCTGCTGACGTGCCTGGGAGTGCTTTTGCAACTCTGAACATGCGGATACAATGAAACAGTCAATACCGCATTGATGCAACCAAATTACTTCAGTTAGTGCTTTCAATAAGGCAATAAAGAAACACGCACCCTGGTCAAACGTGCGCAGATTGTTGAGCTCCGCATCGTATTGCTCGAGACTCATTTTCAATAATAAAGATATAGAGCTACAGGTTATAAAACCGAAGAAGTCAGGGAATGTGTTAAAGATCAAGTTTAGAGCATGATGATGGATCTTTTTGTAATCTGATGTGCAACGTGCGCAGTTTTCGGCAGCTGTTGGAATGCACGGTAGACTATCGTCGCCATGACGGATGATCTGAGATGACCTCATAAAATTACCCGGTGACTACATATGGTCTTATCTGGATACCATAATGCTTTTAGAGGTCCATGTGGGTGTATAAGTCTATATATGACCGTATTGGTTATGAGTGAGAATAAATATAGTTCGATAACTGACGTCACGCGGGAAAACGGACAAACGGAGAGCGAAGTGGAACAAAGTGATGACATGACTGTTTCAGAGTGCGTTACTCAAAAATATGACAGCCTTCACTGCCAACGGACGGAAAGGCACTGAATGAGCCATACACACACACACACACACACACAGCGCAAACAGAGGCACGCACGCACAGATGCATGCACGCACGGCGCACGCGCACGCTTGTCTGCTGTCACTGATGAGAACCAACACGCTACTGAACAGCGCACACGAGCCGATGCACACTTGGATACCCGCTTTCTCTCATAAAATGAGATATTGTCGGCTCCATCCACACCCGCACTACCGATGTCGTGATTGATTTACTGTAACGGCTCAATCTTGGCACTGCATATTCGCTTTGATTCTGCGATCATGGCTTCCCAGGAGCCTCCACGACGTCCATTAGGCGAAGTGGATCCTAACATCAATGTGCTGTCGCCCGCCCGTCACTTGATGAGTGTGAGCAAGATTGACCATCCCGACACTTGCATCGCTGCCCCAGCATTGAATGGACAACCCATAGTTGGATCCATGGTGGTCAAGTCGGAACAAGTGCATCCTCAACCAATGCAAGTGGATCAGCCGTCGCACACTGCTGATGCGGACAATGGCGTGCGATATCCTCTCCTTGCTACACTTGTCAAGCCCAAAGTGCTCGACACCGCTGCCCCCGCCGCGCCCGCTGATGATGTATCGCGGGTGGCTGTGCCGGAAACAGATCTCTCTACGAACACGCCGGTGATTATACCCGAAAAGGCGCTTGTTACTGCGTCGGATGAACAAGACGAGCTGTACGCAATGAATTTGGCAGAACATCTTAAACAGGAAAGCCTCAAAGTAGCGCACATGTGAGTAACAAGTGCACCCACTCCACTTGAATTTATGCGGTTTGCTCACTGTCCGTCAGCTGATGTTCCGCATCTCATTTCGGACATTTGATTGCATTTGTAACAGAACTGACGTTGAAAGACCGACGACGCCTCCGATGAAAGGTTAATGTTATCTCTGTGTCTGGTTATTAAAATGTGTGTGTGTTCGCAAGAAAGGACGAGAGAAACTGCAGATGCCTGATTGTTTTCTGTCGTTAGATTGTAACATGTGTCGCTGCTGCTAATATAGCTGACGTCGTATTATTGATTTGACACTGTTGCAGTGGATCCCGCGGAGTATGCAAAGCTTGTCGACGGACTGGACGCCGACGGATCTCCCGCGGACGAGGAAGAAAACGAGGAAGTGATTGAGGCGCCCATTTACTCGTCGTACAGGCCACAAAAATGTGAGAATATGTTTTTCTGTTTGCAATTATACACCATTTCGCTGCTTGTTGTATATGCCACTCAATTTTACGGAGGAGAATATTATTAACGCAGCCACTTTTCCCGCCTTTCCTTGTTTCAGTCAAACTCGGCGGGGAGCATCCGTCCAAGCTAGTTGAAGCGAGCAGTCTCTCGTCCGTATCACTCCCGGAGGTGAGGTACCAGCTCGCACTTCCGCAGAAAGCTATCGACACTCTATTGTCATCGCCACAGCTTGAGGCTATCGTCTACGCGTGCCAGCGCCACGAGTTCTTTCTTCCAGACGGGTCGCGTGCGGGCTATTTCATCGGTGATGGCGCCGGTGTTGGCAAGGGCCGCACCATTGCGGGTCTCGTCAGGGAGCGATTTCTGCGCGGCGACAAGAAGGCAATCTGGTTTTCGGTGGCAAAGGATCTCCACTACGATGCCTGCAGAGATCTCAACCACGTTGAGTTTGAGCACAGCAAAGATCGAATCCGCACTCTGAGCGAGGTATGCTGTGTGCAGTGTATGTGCATAGCGGTGATCGAGTGTGTGTGTATGTGCTGTATTGAGTGACAGTTTGTGCAGAGTATTTATATATACTAAACTCACTGGCCTCCATTGCTTTGTCAATCAAAAAAGATGGATTACCGTCCGATCGGCACCAAATCTGGAAACAAATTCCCGAATGGAGTGCTATTTTCCACGTACTCCGGGCTCATTGGGAAGCAGACGGGCGGCGCGCAGATGACTCGACTCAAGCAGATCATTGACTGGGCAGGCCCTGACTACGAAGGACTGATATCCACATCTTCCTCCCTGTGGCGCCTTTTTTACATCCCTAAGACACCTTGCACACCTATTGTTGATGGCTTTGAAGTTTCGGGCAAGTTTCGCCTTAACATCGAGTCGGCTTCCATATATCTCTCCCTCTATTTATCGCAAAACCGCGCCCGAATTATTATTGTACATTGTCTTTGACGAGTGCCACAAGGCCAAGAACCTCATGCCTAGCAAGGGCAAGCCATCGAAGACGGCCGAGAGCGTCATCGAGCTGCAGCGGCAACTTCCCAAGGCACGCGTGGTGTACTGCTCAGCGACAGGGGCGTCAGAAGCGAGCCACATGGCGTACATGGATCGTTGTGGACTGTGGGGACCTGGTAAATGCATCCTTCTATAATGTGTGTTGTTCTGCGGTGTGATGTCTTGGTGATTGTGTCTGCAACTTGCAATCAATGGCCTAAGGTGCCTCTATTTATTTTTTGTTGCCGCATAAATCCCCCCTTCCCCCATTTCAGGGACTCCCTTTGAGGAAGGGTTCAGCGATTTTCTTGTTGCTGTCAAGAGGCGCGGCGTTGGTGCGATGGAATGCGTTGCGATGGTTGGTAGATGAGCCGACGCCTCCCTTGTGATTCTCGAATCCTCTGCACTTCTCTTCCTGTAACCACGCTAAAACCCATACACACTGTCCATTGACTAGGACATGAAGGCGCTCGGGGGGTACATCGCGCGGACCCTCAGTTACGAGGGGGCCTCATTTGACGTGTGCGAGACAAAGGTCGACGATGCGTTTACGCGTGCCTACGACGACAGTGTTGCTGTGTGGAACGAGGCCCGTGAGGTACTTTCTTCGTGGCAGTCCACCTTCAATGGCAAGCATGACCGGCTCATTCAGATCAGGCTGTATTGGGCAGCCCACCAGCGATTCTTCCGGTGTGTCCCGTTTATTGGGTTTACTTTTGCTTATTTATTGGCATGTTTGATGTGTGACGTTGCGCGTATTTGGGCCTATTTCGTCGTTGACCTTGTTCCCGGTTTTGTGTCCCTCTAGGTATTTCTGCATCGGCTCAAAACTCCCGAAAGTCATCGAACTCGCAAAGGCTGCTTTGGATGCGGGGAAGTGAGTTTGAACTACGTTCAAAAAGTGTGTGGCGTTGCAGTTAAGGCTGTGGGCTATTAAACGCTGATAACACTTTTCGATAGTCACGCACACGTCAGGAGGAGACCTTTAGAAACCAAAAGTCCTGGGCGTTCTCTCCCAAATGCTGCAAGCGGACAGAAACCCTTACACGTAACCAATACTTTTATTCGTTCTTGCGCAGGTGCGTAGTGATTGGTCTGCAGGGCACTGGCGAAGCTCGCATCAACGACAAACTTGATACAACCAGCGATGACTCACTCGACGATTTTGTCTCTGCGCCGCGCGAAGTGCTTGACAAGCTTCTCATGACTTGCCTGTCTCGTCTCACTGGAGTGTCGCCGGAGGATCTGCGGAAGGGGCGCAAGACCATTATTGAGGGTAAAGTATAAGCGTTTTGTTCCTGCCAGCCTCTGCGTTGATGTGGGTATGAGCTACAATCTGCGTTGATGTGGGTATGAGCTTTAATTACTGAACGCATCCAATTGCCCACTTATTGCAGAACCGCCATTGGCTTCTCCATTTGTGTCTACGCAAGTCGGCGCGATGCGGGGGAGCCCCGACAGTGCCCCCACAAAGCGGGCTTTCGAGGTTGATGAGGCCTCGAGCGACGAGCGTGACTATGAAGATGACTTTGACATGCGCGCCACAAAGAAAATGCGCGTGACCGACTCGGGTGCATCAAAGCGAACCGCCAAGGCCAGTCACGGGAATAGCGACTACGGAAAGGGTCGAAAGAGTAAAGAGATGCCCGTGAACAGGAGCTCCGGCCAACGCCGCAGCAGCCGTTTGAATCCGGCGGCGAATGTGAAGGGGAAGGGCAAGTCTGTGTACGTTGAGCCGACGTCCTCGTCCTCGTCTTCGGCAGAGTGGGATGGTAGCGTCACGGAGCTCTCGGATGTTGCCACGACGGAAGAGGACGAAGAGGACCAAGGGGATGACTCTGATGGCAAAGATGAGGGCGAGAGCAAGGATGCGGATGAGGGCGAGGATATGTGCCGGGAGTCCCTCAAGGCCACTGAAAGGGCGAGCCGCTCGCACAACAAAGAGAAGGTGAGCAGTGAAGTCACAAATGCGGAAGAGCAGTCGCAGCTCTTATTGGCAGTAAAATTTTCAATTTGTGAACGTGTCAAGCTCATTGGGTTTGTTACCATTTCGTATATGTTGGCCCTGTTGTTTGCCACTGTCTTGTTGTGCTTGCAGGTCGACGCATCATCTGGCCTGAGTCCCAGCATCCTTGCATGCCTTGAAAAGATTGACCAGTTCATGGAAATCTTCGACTCCGTCGATATGCCGCGCAATCCGCTGGACGTCCTCATTGATGCGGTGTGTGTTTGGTGTGTGTGTGTGTGGTGCATTTCATTGAGAATGCGGATCAACAGCGACGACACTCTGCTGATATGTTTGAGCCCCACTCAAGCCCCACCGAATGCGCCCCACTCAATCTAACCTTCTGATGAATTGCGGTTCATAGCTCGGCGGGCCTTCCAATGTCGCCGAACTGACGGGGCGCCGGGGCCAGTGCGTGCGAGATCCCCGTTCCGGACGCGTGATCTACCGCCCGCGTAATTTTGACGTCGCCATCGACCAAACAAACATGTTTGAAAAGAACGAATTTCTCGAAGGACGGAAGGCGAGTGAGAGGCAGCTTGAATCGTTTCATTGCTATTTTTCTATTCTGCGATTCTTTAAATGTGTAATAATGTCTATCTAATGTAAAACTGCCTACCGTTACAACACTCCAGCTGGTTGCGATCATCTCAGAGGCCGCCAGCGCAGGCATCTCCCTGCACGCCGACAAGAGCGTCAACAACAAGCGCACGCGGTACCACATGACACTCGAACTGCCTTGGTCAGCGGAGCAGTGCATCCAGCAGCTGGGTGGGTAAAGGCGGCGCATTCATTTATTCATTCCCTCTTATAATCACAGCACATAGTTATCCTCCTTATTGGGGGCTATTGAAGAGCGATAAACCCAGAAAATGTGTTGATTTGGATTGTTTCTGCACCACGGAGAAGGCCGGACGCACAGGTCCAACCAGGTGTGTGCGCCAGAGTACGTTTTTGTCATCAGTGAGATTGGGGGCGAGCGTCGGTTCGCTAGTGCCGTCGCAAGTCGCCTTGAATCCCTTGGAGCGCTGACGAAGGGCGACAGGAAGGCAAACGCACAGACCCGAGATCTCGCAAAGTACAACTTTGAGACAAAGGTGTGCTGCAAAGAGAGCTAAAAACACAAGAGGATGCTTTATGTGATTGTGGACACAGAGTATGATTTGCATTGTTTTTCAGTGGTTCTGATGCATCCGACTGCGCTTCGGGTGTTGCGGTTGCAGTACGGAAAGGCGGCACTGAAGAAACTCTGGGAGCTCCTCGTGTCGCACGAAAACATGTTCGTTAGCTGGGACTATGACGCGCTTCCAGATTTCATCACACCCGAATACACTCTCAAAGCGTTTCTGAATGTGGGTACTTGCCGGTTGAGTGTTGCAGCGGCCTCTCTGACATGCACAGTTAATGGATGCCATGTATTCATTCACTCCATGTACTCACATTTATTCTCTTCATATCCCAACTCGCACCAAATACAGGATGCATACAAAGCCCTTGATGACGTGGGGTACATTTCTCACATGACAGCCCACCAGTCGGTGAGTGCGTCGGTTGTGTAACCTGATCGTATCTAACCAAATCCTCTGGGGATCTATTATTTTGGAGCCCAATGATGGAGTGACTTTGCTCATGGTGTCAAGTAGCATTCTAAATTCCTGAAAACTCTTATCAACACAAACAGGACGTAACCACGTTTGGCAACCGCATACTCGGCGTGCCCTTACTCCTGCAAAACCGCATCTTTGCCACCTTCACTGCCATCATGGACTCCGTCCTGCTGAGGGCGCGACGCGATGGGTCTTTTGACGAGGGAATTGTCGATGTCGGATGCCGTGGAGAGCACGTGACCATTAGAGGCGAGGCCAAGGTATGTAATGAGGGCCTTGCCGTGCACTACATGTCCCAACGCCTTATATTCTGTGCTTACCTTTGGCTGTTTCCATTTGAATACGACTCAATTGTTTCCAATTAATGCTCTGACCGCGTTTGTGCAGGTGGTGCGTGTGACGGATGCGATGGGTGCAGAAGCCCGCACGCTTCATTATACGTTCGACATCGACCGCGGCTTTTCGTGGGAGCAGGCAGAGTCTATTCTGTCTGATCACAAAAATAGGTTTCGTAAGGAAGTGGGCGAGGAGGATCGTGAGAGTGGCTTCTTTGTCGGCCGCTCAGAGTTGTACGAAAGCTATCCTGGGGTCGCCATCAAAGTGATTGGAACCAATTCTTTCAGGATACTACGCCCGTCGACAGGATGGACCGAACAAAAAACGAGGAAGGACGTGAACAGCACGTGCAAATTTGCACGGACACCAGCGTCTCTGCGAAAAACGCGTGCCGACTGGGAGAACATCTACAAGCAGACAGAGCGGCGGTGCCTGCACTTGGCCCGCGGGGCAGCGTGCACGAATTACGGTTGCACGCACGGAATGAGGAGGACAACTGTGCACGTCATGGCTGGGTGCATTCTGCCTGTGTGGAAGAACATCGACAGGGCGCTCAACAACTATGTCAACAAGCTCCGCATAGTGAGAATCACGACATCAGATGGACAGCGCGTCGTTGGTAGGTTATTCGAACAAATGTGATTTGTGCGCATTTTTTACTCTCCGTCAGGGTACTTCGGAAGCTTTCCTCGGTTTGCACTCTCCTCACACGACCACAACTGTGCTCTGGAATTGAACCACGCCCTTTATGCTTTCCAACAATACTTCTCTGCTGCTTCTGTTGGTCGCCCCTGTTGACAGGTCTGGACGTGCCGGACCAGTACATCGCGAGGGCTCTCGGCGCCATCAACAACAAGGATGTGCCCCTTCTCCCTCCCTCGGGTGAGGAGGCCTCTGGCCAGAGCGGACGCGGGCGGCGTGGCGGACGTGGCTCACGTGGCTCACGGGGTGGCGGCAGTGGCGGCAGTGGGGGCGGTGTTCTACCAAAGCTTGGCAGGCGAGCGCAGCGATGGCAACGGCTGATGGAGCAGCAGAACAGCATACAGCGGCTTTCACGTGATATCAGCCGCAGTCTGGACCCAAACGTACAGCCACCGAGTGCGGCAGTGCCCGCCAGCAACGGAGGAGGCGCATCGTCGGCACCTATGCGCAATTCAGGAGTCCTCACGTTGGACGCAATGCTCGCAATTGTGCGTCAGCGCGCGCACCGCACCCCTGTCACGTGGCCCGCCTCGTACGACTGAGAGCGACAATGCTGATTGGCGCCGATTGTAATTCTCGGGGGCCCGAAAGCGCCCAATACCAAACCTGTATGTATTCTTGCATGCATTTAGGAGGCGAGGCGCGCACTCGATGGAATGATAAAACTTTAGTTCCACAGAGAAGGTGCGAGCGGGCAGATTGTGGGTAGTGGATGTTTCCGGGTCCATGCCGGGACAGTTGCAGCCATGCCCCCGTGCCCGTGCACCTCTCATTTACACCTATCAAATATACAGCGTGCCAATTGATGCCCGACAGCGTGAGTGTGAGTAGCGTGAGTGATTGCAAATAGTTACAAAGCCATTCAATTTATTACTGAGACCATTGGCTGCGTCAGTGCCCCACATCGAGCGCGGCGCTTTCGAGCATCGTGTCGACATCCGGGGTGACCAGAAGCCGGTGGCCCACGCGACCCAGCACAATGCACTGCTTGAACTCGGGAGAAACAGCGACGGCCTCCTGCAAGAAACCGCACGGAGTCCCTGACGATATCTGAAGAACACGATATTTGGGCAACGAGCGTTTTGAATAATAATAAAAAACGCAAACACAAAAGAATGGAGATATTGTCGAATATGTGTGCACAAGTAGAGAGCAATTAATGAAGACAAAAACACAAAGCGCTAAAAAGGGGGTTCACCTTGCAAGTTGCAATGCAGAAAGCACCGAAGAAATACAAACATATATAAGAGGGGCACTTACGTTGAGAGACACGTGGCCGATTTGCAGCGTGGTCTTCCCGGATCTCCGCACAACAATCTTCCCGAGTAGTCCGTCCTTCATGTCTCGCATTGTGTTTGTGAACGGCGGCCACGCATCCGCCGCAGACGCATCGCCACCGCCTGCCTGAGAGTCTCTCTGTTGCTGCTGCTGCTGTTGTTGCTGTTGATCTGCGGGGGCGGCTGCATTTGGCTGCTGACCCCTGTCGGCAACCACGTACGGAAGGACGTCGGGGAACTGCATGAAGAGAAGCGTTTCTAGGTCGCGCTGCAGGTTCCCATTGCGAAAGACAAAGCGAAATGTAAGAGATCGGATTCAAGTCAGTGTCTTAGGCGCTGTGCCCATGGATTCCACAAGAGAGATGTAGGATTCAAGTCAGTGTCTTAGCGCATGGATTCCACAACTCCACAAGAGAGAAAGAGTGGTGTACAATTTAATATTCAATAGGTAGCGCCATGCAGAAAACACACACGCAAGAAAGCGCAATGACATACCTGCAGTGCTTCCAAAAGAATTTCAGAGGGCTGTGTGGGTGCCTGCTTTTCTTCGTCCCGTCGCTGCTCAGCCGCCTCTGCCGCAATACGATCTGCACCCTGTGCGCCGTCGCCGTGTCCTTCATCCATCGGCTCTGGTTTGACTGAGCATGCGGGTGTGAGTGGAGTATGAACAGCATTAGATGTGCCGTGAGCGAGAACACGAGCCACGAGGTCACTCCACACAGACACACAAACACACACTCTCTCATACACACACTCACACGTACACAACAGCCCATTAAAAAGGGCAAAGGCAAGACTCCTGGCACTGCACAGCGACTCCAGTGTGTATCACATGTATGCGCACACACGCACGCACCTGAAGACGGCGCTTTTCTCTTTCGCTGTCCCGCCAGTGGCAGAGTGGTGGGCTGGTTGTCGCCGACAATCCCATTCGAGTCATCCTCCTGTTCACATCACGTGACGCGCGCAATTTAGACAGACGACAATACTCTCGGACTCGGTGTCACGCACATACTCCTTCCCTATTTGCCACAAAGACACAAAAGCGATCCAATACGACTGCAAAACACTGCCATAAGCACAGCCACAAGCACAGCCACAAGCATAACCAGCGAGCGCATGCATAATGCACTATGTGCATGATAACAGCACATTAGGTCCCCACCATATCCTCCGTTTGTCGCTCTCTCCCCGCCCTAACCGCACGCGCCGATGCAGCCTTTGAGCCAGAGCCCCTCCCACGGCCGGCGCCACTGCCACTGCCACTGCCACTACCACTGTCTCTGTCTCCACCGCCACCGCCTCCAAATGCGACATATGCTGCACGACAGCAACAAACAAACACGAAATTGCACAAACAAACACGTTCACGAAGTCAACACACACACACACACACACACACATCAGATCGCTTCAAATACAACTGGCGAAACAAATACGCACGAACTATATGCCTTCATGAACATCTAACTCAGCAAAGGGCAAAACAAGGAGTGCGAAGGACACCCCACACAACACACGCGAAATGTGGGCGACCGACAAACACTCACACGTGCCACCAAACGAGGGCCCCGCCCGCAGCCTGTCCGCAGGCCCCATGGAGAAAGATCCCATGGTCTGCTTGAGCTCTTTTCGCGGACGCATGCCACGACCTCTCCCCATTCCAGGCTGACACGGAAGCCACACCCGACAAAGAAACAAAGACGAAGTTGCGCCGGTTATTAAAGTAATTCAACGTCGCTCATTCAGGCTCACCTGGATGAAGACTCGTGGACGAGTGATGCGACAGGACAACCATGCTTTCCTTCACTTTGAGATGCCCAATCAGTCCAATGCGAGGGACACACGCACATACACACGCAACGGCACAAACGTCTCCAAGTTCATCCCCACCTTCTCCAGCAGATTTCCAGTGGGAGCGGCGGCCTTCTTTGGGGCGCCATCTGCTCCTTCTGGCTTGGCAGGCGCACTGCACGCAACACAGACCAGAACCACATGCACCATGACCATTTTTGAGAAAAATGGGTGAGATCGAATCACATGCACAGCTCGCACATGCGCACAAACGGTAAAGAGGCACGGTCTGCGCACAACTCACTCTTCCTTCTTTCGTCGCACTGGCACCGTCGGCACAAATGTTTTCTGCATGATAATACGACAGATTCGCAAACATACAGTGAGAATCCCTTCTCCCCTTACAATCATTCCAGACTTGCAACACTTACCCACAGACACATTCAGCACGTGACCACACACCTTTTGCACACCGCCGAGTGTAGTGTCAGACGCCTCCTTCTTGATGGCGGGCGGAATTGGCATTGCAGGCCCCTTGCCCTTGTTCGGCGGGGGATTCAATGGCTGCGACATGGCAGGGGTTCTAATGTCACCCCGGTGCGCGGGTTCAGCACAGGCCTCGTATGCCCGCAATAGTCACCGAATGAATGAGATGCAGACCGAAAATGACAAGAAAGACACAGGATGAAATCAACGGCCCATCGAACATTTATGCATTACTGCGCGCACATATGGAAACCAGGAAATGGGAGGAATACAAGTGCAAGTGAATGATTTCTGTGCTTAATTGATTCGGATTTACGCTGACTCCCGGCGTCGGTCTCGTGCAGCAATGGCAGATCACGTGACCGCATGGACCGGCTGTTGTGAGCCGGACAGACTCCGCTACGTACTGTGAAGATCTTTGCAGATGCACGTTGATATAGAGCAGGCAGTCGCAATTCGACAGTCGCGCGCAGACGCACACTGACGCGGGGATCTGCAGGGAGTGCTGACCATGCACGTGATCACACGACTGAGCGCAGTGACGCACCATTCCACGTGCGGGACACTTCGACGGACGGTCGGCACGTGTGCCCCTTTTGTTCGCAACTTCATCACGTTAGGACATCCATCGCCACTACTGCAGTCGAGACTGATTGCGACAACTAAAGTGCTCTCCTCAGTGAACGCCTCTGTTAATGGTCGCGCGCCGGCAAGGAACATGTCACGTGATCACAAGGATGCGAATGCGGATGGCCGCAAGACTGTTCTTGTAACGCGCCGGCTGCCTCCAAAGGCAATGGCGCGCCTCGAAGCGGTTCAAGGGTGCGTGGTGTCCGTGAAGTCCGCTTCTTATCGATTGTGTATTTGTGTGTGTTTACATGTATGTGTTTATGACGTGATTCCGTGCCAATGACACTCGTATTGGTACGTATGTTGTGAGCCTGTCAAATAACTTGCAGTCGGTTGGTCACTCCGACTCCCCTTTACCGCCTGTCCACCTGTGGATGCACGCAATCAATCTCACAAACTCTGGGTCACTTTGCAACCCACACACAACTCCAACAACTGCACAACAATTGGACATAGAATCAACCTGCTCACGTGGGACTCCGAGCAACCCATCGCCAGGGCTGATCTCTTGTCGCGAGTGCGAGGCACGTGGTATTGTGTTAATGGTGCATGTGGTGCTGCCTTGTCACTGACCCCGGCAGTTACATATGCCGCTAATAGAGACAAGACGCAACGAAACGCAAGTCATACAATGCCTCCCTCCACCATCAGCACCACGTGGCGCTGCTGTCGGCAACGTCGTGTGTGTTCTTCCTCCCTTCCGCACGCAATCGACAAGCAGCATTATTGTTTTGTCTTTCACACCCTGCTTTCCCGTTGTTGTGGAGTCCATGGGTACATCGCCCAACGCACTGACTTGAATCCATGGTCTCTTTCTGGTTGTTTTGGGAGTGCAGGCGTCGATGGGCTTCTGTGTCTCCTTACTGACAAGATCGACACGGAACTGCTTGATGCCGCGGGTGAGTCTGCCTGCGCACCCCCACACGCTCAACTCCCCCACACACGCACACCTCACTGTTGGTGTTTCTGTGGATGGTGCATGGCACAATGCATGTGAAATTATTATTGTCGATTTATGGGAATTCCATTGAGCTGTGAGAGAGTTTGCGAAAGCAAGAGAGCGGGAGAGGGAATGTGCGTATGTTGTGTGTGTGTGTGTGTGTGTGTGTGCGCGTCTGCTCCTGACCCCCTTCTCGTCATTCTCGTCCCCCTCCCTTTTCAGGCCCTTCCTTAAAGGTCGTCAGTTCCATGTCAGTGGGAATCGACCACATCGATGCCTCTGCATGCCGGCTGCGCGGGATATCGATTGGCAACACTCCCGGCGTGCTTACCGAAGCCACCGCCGACATTGCCCTCATGCTCGCACTCATGGCCGCGCGACGCGCCGTCGAGGCGACCGAGGCCGTGCGCAGTGGCGAGTGGGGCGCGTGGCAGCCGCTGTGGATGTGCGGCCGAGACATTGCCGGTGCCACTGTCGGCATTGTTGGTCTCGGGCGGATCGGCGCTGCGGTTGCGCGGCGAATGAGAGCATGCGGTGCATCGACTGTTCTGTACTCTGGGTCTCGCAAAAAGAAGGACGCCGCGGCAGAGGTCGCAGGCGAATTTGTTCCCTTGGGAGATCTGCTCCGTCGAAGCGATTTTGTGTTTGCGACATGTGCTTTGAATGATGCGACAAAGGGGCTGTTCGACTATGCTGCCTTTACCGCGATGAAGCCGACGGCGGTCTTTGTGAACACAAGCCGCGGGGGTGTCGTGAACCAGGATGATCTCGTGCGTGTGCTCACCGAACGGCGCGTGTTTGCGGCGGGTCTTGACGTGACCACTCCCGAACCGCTGCCGACAGACCATCCACTGCTGAGCCTGCGTAACTGCGTCGTCCTCCCACACATTGGCAGCGCCACAATCGACACACGAGAGGCAATGGCGTCACTTGCTGTGGACAACGTCATTCGAGGACTCGTAGCGCCGCTTCCCCCTCCTTCTTGAGCGAGTCGTCGTGAATTATTGTTCGTGAATGAAGTGCGCGTGTGTGTGTGTGGTGTAAATAGAAATTATTGACCTTGTGCGCTGCTGTCGGCGACTGTCAGCTGTATTATGTACCGGAGTGTTGTGCCTGACTGTGGAGTGCTCCACAGCCGGAGTGAGGTCGGAGTGGATGCCCTCAATCCACATACACACATGCACACTCACTGCCTTGTGCGCCCTGGCGGTGGATGCCGCAGCAGTAACAGCTGCAGCAACCACGACAGACTGCGGTAATACGGTCACTTGGCAGTAAAAACCCACGTATCCATGGACTGTGCGATTTGCGATTTGCGATTATACGCAGTGCATGCTCTAGAGAAAGAGGGACGAGAGGAAAAGAACAGCCGCCACAACGAATGAGGGAGAGCGTGCGAATCGGCGACAGACGACGAATCGGCCCTCAGAGGGTGGCACGTGACATCCCCGGAGCGAAGAAGGACACCATGTGGTCCATGATCTTGTACTGCAGCACCACCGGCGGCTTCGGTGGATGTGCGTGCGGCTCTGTCGCCGTCAACTGAAACGCGGTCGGTGAGTTGAGATGCAAAATGGGTTTAACAGTTGTTGTTGTTGTGGTTATTGCACACAAGTCAGCGTTTGAATGTATAGAAAGGAGCAATGAAGTAATCTGATGCCCATAGCACGATTTTGCAACTAGATACTCAGATACATATATATATATATATATATACAAAGGCACGTGCACAAACACACACCGACACACACACACACACACACACACACATACACCGACACACACACCTGCCCATGCACATCAATCGAGTATCCAGTTGACAAGGGTTCTGAGATGACGCAGTGGTCGCACAGATGACGGAGCGGATATGCGATGCCCACATTCGCCCTCGCATCGGACGTCACAGGTGCGTCAGCGTCCTCGTGGGCGAGAGCGACCAGACATCCCTTCAGTCAAAATGGATACACACACCCGCACAAGTAAGTAAGCCTTGTGTGCAGACAGACACACTCGCGACACAAACGCACAAAGCACACCAGCTACACCTGGCATCCAGATCGCCCGTACAGTAGAGAATGAGTGTGCATACAATGCAATGCATAAGTGCCCACTGGGGATGATCTCTCCCGCCAAATGCGAGACACACACGCGAGCACACATGTACCCATGACATGGCGATGCATGCATAGCACACAAACTGGCATCCCGTCCCACCAACCTTCACGCGTGGACCGCACACGAGCACACGCAACTTAATCATAGTATTCATTACATCGCGCACAGAAATACCGGCGGCAATTGCTCCAGAGAGATCATCCACAACGACACACACACCCGAGTGCGCAGATGCGACGCCATGTTCCGCACCGACCACAAGGACAGCATCGGATATGGCCTTAAACAGCGAATCAAGTGCGTTCGCTTCAGGCAAAGAAGTCGGTGCCGCACCACTGAACTCCCCCCGAGATGCAGCACGGGTGCGGCGCGTGTGCGTGTGCGGGTGCGCGTTCCTCCCGGCTGAAGAGGTTGTGAAAGTGGACACACTCTGGGACACTCCGTCGGATCGTGCGACAACCGGCGTAACGGTGCCTGCGTTGGTTTGTTCTGCACGCCATTGCGAATCGAACAGGTGTGTGCATGCGTCGATCGATACGAGGTTGCCGGACGCTTGCAACGTAGCCAGATTTACTCCCTGGATTGTTGGTCGAGAGGCGAATTGGCACACGCAATGAGTGAGCGATGATGCGCCTGTTGACAGCTGTCGTCGTACATGTCAGTGCCTGTCCACACAGTAACGAGACAAGGCGAGACCACCACGCACCAGTTTCCTCCCAGCAAGGACGTAGTGGTGCAATATTTGAGAAAAGGAGACGAGGACGATTCGCTTGGATGCACGCGCGTGCACAGACACGAAATGGTGCAGGAGGAAGTTGCCGTCGGCGCCAAAGTTGTCCAGAATGAGCACAAACTTTCCCTGAATGGCATATATGTGTGTGTGTGACAAAGAAGTAAATAAATGAAATACAGAGGCATCCTATATATGCCATCCTATGCGTACTCAAAACGATGACACACAGCCACAGAACCAGGCCCACACAAGAGCCAACATACGCACATACGCACAGCATACACCCAACAGCCACACCAACGCACGCACACACATGGACACGCACACACGCACACACACGCACACGCCCACGCCCACGCCCACACACTCACACGCCCACGCCCACGCACGCGCCCACACACACACACACGCACATACACGGACATACCTCAAGCGCCGTTGCACCGGCAGAGCAGTCAATGGCGGCGTTGAATTCGTCGTACATTCTTCACCGATACCTACGGTGAAAAGAGCGAATTGTGACGTATGCCTTCTATATTGCCTTAATCTGGGCAACGTAGTTCCTTAGTATCAAGTCTTAGCGAACCAGGCACTCCTTTGAGAGAGCGTAATGAGACACAACACACTCAGCACACGCTTGAAAAAGCACTCATTATTGTGTTCATTCCGACTGTCCAATCTGCGAATCGTGAACATTTTTTCGCCGACTCATCCATCAGATCCGTCGGCACGTGACCCCGTCGCCCGCAACACACTGGAGGAGTTCTGATCAGCGGTGAAAAGATGCAACAAACCGCGATTACATGAAAGCATGTAGTTCTCTTTCAGTGCTGAGCGCCCAGCCGAAGTTTGAATTGTGTGTGCGATGGCTTTATCCCTGAAGGATCTTCCACACCATGTGTTTGGTTGCATTCTGCGGTTTGTTGTCGAGCGTCCACTCGACATTGCCCACTGCAACGCACTTCGTTTAAACCACCTTTATGGTAAGTGTGTGCTTTGGATTTGCATTGTGAATATCTTGAGACTTATAGTGTGCACACGTGCGCTACGAGTGGTCTGAGTGATGCACGTGCGCGCTGCAGATAGATGTAACTGGAAGTGAGTTGAGGATAGTTTGTGGATGTGATTGTCAGCTGGAGAGATTGACTGTCGATCCGTTCTTCACGGCACACTGCGACAGAGGGACTCTCTCCCCGCCAGGCGTCGGCAGGAGATGCCGCATCGCGTGTTTGTTTAGACACGCCACCAGAGCCATGGCTGTTTCAATTGGACCCACGTGAGATGCGTAATCTGCACGCTCTGTCGTCGCTCCGACGCACGTGCAGCTGGGCGAGAGATGCCGTCGATGGGTGGCTTGGTGGCTGGCTGGGTACTGTCGTTGGTAACATTGCGGCGCTGTGCGATGAATCGGGTGGCAGTGACAGTGATGGCGCGGCTGAAATGATCAACATGTGTGCTGACTACGTGGAAGGGACGCTGCAGTCGGAGTCAGTTGCGTTGCGTGCGCGCAGGTTTGCGTCACTGAAGAGGCAGTTGATGGAGGTGCGTGATAAGGGTGCGCAAATGCGATGCAATTCGTTTGCCTTGCGACGATTTCTGCGAGGGAATGGCCCTGTGCGTGTTGCATGTATTGTCCACTCACACACACAATCGTTTTGCCGTGCACATGAACACAATGACGCGTCCATGCATCAATTTCCTGCGCTTATGTGCTCCGAATATATATATTATATAAAACACACACAACAACAACAACAACAACAACAACGTTAGGGCGGTGACCTCAGCGCATCGGCGGCGTACTTGTCGTCAGCCGCACGCGCCAGTGACGTCCTTGCAGATTCACTGGCTGCGCATTCCCTCCGCATAACATCGTTCCGCAAAAACGCGTATTTGGCCGTGGGGGCGTTTGGAACGACTGTCGACTGTTACTTTGACATTCGGTTACCCGGCAGTCCGAGTCCAGACGGCGGAGACGTGGTGAGACTTACATAACCCACCACTTTAGTTTGTTTGTGGACTGCCAAGTCCTTGTGAAACAATGCCTAACACACACACACACACACACACACACACACACACACACACACACACACACACACACACACACACACACACA
>CALSCR010001542.1:0-14192 GCA_943704495.1 Pigoraptor chileana
CACACACTCTCCCTCCCTCCCTCCCTCTCTCTCTCTCTCTTGTGGAGTCCAGGGCACAGCGCCTATGACACTGACTTGAATCCTACCTCTCTCTCTCTCTTGCAGGTGGCGACATTTGTCTCGGCTACGCCCTTCTCCGCTTTGTCTTTCCGACGGTCGGGGAGCACGAAGTCCCCGGACAATACGACATGCGCATGAACCCACTCACAGAGACAATGGCAGCCACAGCATCCAACAACATGCGAAACAAGCCGGGTAGCCAGGCCGTCTGCAGCAACGACCCCGAGAAGGTCGGCTACATGAGCCCCTGCGCGTGGAGGGACTCTCAAAGCGACCGCCTTTACGCCGACGATGCCTGGGCCACCCCCGGAGTCAAGTATGTCCGCGGCAACCGCGATTGTGTGTTCAGCGAGCGCATCCATGAATCGTGCGAATACCGTTTCTCCGACTGGGCACCGCGCCGCGCAACTGACGCATATGATGACGTCTGGCTCGTCTCGGACGGTCTCTGCGGGTCCACATGTGCCGTCTTTTCCAGCTTTGTTCAAATGCGCGGGCTCGGAAAAACCGTCGTCATGGGCGGATCGGAGAAGATTTCCGACATGCAATTCTTTTCTTTTCCTGGCGGGGAGGTCGAGGACGTTGCGTATGTATCCAAGCTGGCGGCACAGTATGGCGTGACTGGCGATCTCGTTCCGGAGGATTTTCCGAACGGTGCGATTTTCCGATTTGCGATTCGCGAGATCTACCCGTGGGATGGCAAGGATAGCGCCCCTCTCGAGTTCCGTCACGTGCCTGCGACACACCATCTCCACTATGACCAGCCGTTTGACAACGTCGACGCCATTTACGAACAGTTGTCGAAATTGTGGACGGCGGAGCAGTAATTAAACTAGTATGTGTGTGTGTTTATGTGTGTGTGTGTGTGTGTGTGTGTGTGTGTGTGTGTGTGTGTGTATGTGTGTGTTGTGTCACATCGCTCGTTTGTTTACGATGATGTGCGTTTTTGTTGTTGGTTTTGATATTGGTGTTGTCAGCGATGACCCCACTGTGCATTCTTGCAGTTGCCACAGCGAGGGACCCGATTAATTAAGCATCTGAATACACACATCGTTAAATTGTTGTTGCATCGCGTATCCAGATCAATGCGTGTGCGTCTCTCTTGATTGGCCGTCTGTTTTCGTTTTGCTTCAGTGCTCTTGGTATTGCTGTTGTGATTTGTCACATCATGTGGTGGCGCTATCTATGCATGCAGAGGAGTGGACCAGTCGTGGTTGGCAGAAAGTGGCAATTCTTTATACATACAAACATAATTCGCGAGTCGTCAGGCGCACACTACTCCACACGCGCACTCGGGGGACCATCATGTGAGTACACGTGCGTTGTGGACGACAGCAAAGAAAGATCCGCGTTTGCCAACCACAACAGAGAGGCGAATGCAAATCAAACGTGGGCGACGGTGAAAACACACAAACTATATCGTACCCACGCACCACCCACACCCACGCACACAAATGTAAACGCAAAGCGCACGACGAGTAAGCCTTAGTAAGTGAGCATCGATGGGTCCGGACCATGCGCCTCAGCCCTGCGCACGGCCACAAACGCCTTCAGAAACGGGACACCAAAGGCCTCCCCGACCACTGCATCCTTGACAAGCGCATCGACGGCGTCAGAGACCGACGACGGCAGCGCAACAATGCCCCGTTCCGCACGCTCCTCAGCGGCCATCATCGCAGGGTCCGCGTTGATGGGGGCTGGCAGCGAAAGCTTACGAGTCAGCCCATCCACACCCGCTGTTATGGCAGATGCCACGGCAAGGTATGGGTTTGCAGTGGCGTCCATGGCCTTGATCTCAAAGTTTGTGATTCCGCCGCCGCCACCTGGAGGAGCTGCCGTGCGGATGGCTGCCTCTCTGTTCTCCTCACCCCAGCACGCTGCCGTGTGATATCCCGGTCACGTGCGCGATTCAGTGGAAATGATCGTGATAATGATAATGGCATTGGTTTTCAAAGTCACTCAGTGAGTGAGTGAAAAGATGAAAAAACGAACAGCTGTCACAAAAGCTGAATTCAAAGAACAGCAATCGAAAAAAATAAGTACCCAAAGACAAAAACTACAAAACACGCAGCAAAATACAGATAATAAAGCAGAAGGCGGATTAAAAACACTCAACCATATGCATATGCCGACGACAACGGTCAGGGGAAAACAACAACAACGTCAACAAAAAAACAATTGACAGACACCAGGCCTACCATATGCGCCACTCCATGCCTGCGGGACGAGACGGTCGTAAGAGTTTTTCGATGGGGCAAGGACGGCGCAGAGTGCGGGGAGATGGGCAAGCACACCGGCCATAAAGTGCTCTCCCGCAGACGACATGCCGTGAAGCCCCGCACCCTCGATGACGTTGCTGCCGGCCATGTCGGTGATGCTTACATGCATGTGACATCCGTTGCCGGCGGCATTGCGGAAATACTAAGAAATTGGGAGTGTGTGCGTGTGTGTATTGAGGTTGAGAAAGGTGACCAAGTGGGACGGGGTTAGATTCTATGTATCCCACAGCAGTTGCAGTGCATACACACATACATAATGCACACATGCGGACAGTGGACAAGATGCGGATGTACACCCACAGGACCCACACATTGACACATCACACACACTCGACAGACGCACACGCACACACACACACACCTTTGGCAGGAAGACGGCAACAAGACCGTGCGATTCGGCGACGGATGCAATGGCCTCGCGCACAAACAGCTGCGCATCGCATGCGTTCATTGGCTGGAGATGCGCCACCACAACCTGTCACGTGATGCCGTGGTCGGTAGTGATGAAACAACTTCAGTGAGTAAAAGTTGAAAAAAACAGATAGCTTATTTTGCACACCAAAAATAAGTCAACAAAGGGATGTGGGAGCGGAGGAGGAGCGGGTTGATTGAGACAAGGATGGCCAGTGTTATCGTGTTATCGTTTTTCGCAATTGACGATCAGAGCCCTCGACTGAGACACATACATACACACACACACGCAACTGCCGAAGGCGAATAAACGCTGTGCTACGACAAAGTGAGTTCACACACTACTGTCGTCAGAGCCTTCTAGAGGCACAATGGAAATCACGTGCCTCGTACTGGCCGGGGGCAGACTCCTTGTGCACTTGCTCAACAGTGTATCCCGCCGCATTCAGCCAGTCCACTATGGCTTCAATGACGGGCGCCACCGCTGAGAACGCCGATGAAGAGCAGTATATCGCCTGTTGTGTGTTCATTTTGGTCAGTGCCGAGAGATGCCGAGGGATGCAGACCACAAAAGGTCAAGGGCATCGATGGGATGGGACAGTCCGGCGGAGGTAAGTAACAATAGTACATAATGGAGTCCCAGAAAGAATAGCATAAAGTCCATGACTGTAGCAAGATAATGTCTCTCGCAATCCCCTTGATAGATTCACAAAGCATACGCACACGCACACGCACACGCACACGCACACGCACACGCAACAGTGTAAACCCACATTATCGACAGGCTCGTATTTCCCTCCTGCATCTTTGCGAAGCAAAAGAAACTCATTTTCAAAGCCGATTCGCGCGTCGAATCCGAGTGCATTCAATTTGGAAACGGCGCGACGGAGGGCCGCCCGTGGACACGCAAACCACTCCTGATGAGGAGGCAACACACCGTACACACAAACGTAGGCACGCCCAATTGTCACAGGAGGATTCTTTCCTGATAGACATATATATAAAAAACGCACACACATCAACAAGAGCAACATAACTTTCCGTCCACCGCACCTTCCCCGCGACCATCATGTCCGCCGCCACAAGTGCCTGTGTCGGCGCATTGGGAAGCCTCCTCAGCGTCGACAGCTGCGGAATGAGGCGCACTTCGCCAACCGGACTCAGCCCAGAATCGGCTATGACGCAGTCGGCGTATGCAGGCATGGCCATTAGCGCCTGAGTTACGCCGACACCCTCGTGGGCGACGACGGAGGTAAAGCGTGTGGCGGGGACTACTCGACAGCGCCTCACGCCACCTGCATCCCACCAGGCAACGCGGATCATTTTGACGCCCGTCGGAAGAATGACATCCGCGCTGCCGCTGATTGCCAGTGGTTTCTTGGTGCGTGTCAGGTCAACCGAAGTGTGCGAGTGCTGCCGTTGCAGTTGTGCAGGGTGACCATGTTGTTGTTGTTGTTGTTGTTGTTGTTGTTGTTGTTGTTGTTGTTGTTGGATGGAGGGAACAAGTGATTCCAATCGATACAGCCGTGTGGCGTTTCCGCTGAGGATCTGTTTGCCCACTTCAATCGCCTGCGTCAGAGTGAGATCTCCATCATCGACAGACGCGGCGAGGCATGAAACCAGCACGGTGCGTGTGTTCGTGGCGGCACAAAAGAACGTCTCAGGGAGTGCATGCCCATCGGACGAATACAGGATCTGCACAGAAAAGAAATTGAAGCCAGGGCATGAATGAATACCGCGTCGATTGGCCGCACTAATGTAAAGAAATACATGCACACTCACACCCACGTATGCCTACAACCACACCCACACACTTACACACACACACACACACACATACCCACCCACTCACCCACCCACACACACCACACACACACACAGGGCAACTAGAATATGCGGCAGGAGCAGCCAACCTTGCTGGTGGGGCACTGCTCCAGCAGCCCACTAACGACCTCCTTCAGCCCGCGAGTGCTGAGGTGCGTATTGGCCAATCCAAAGTCCACATACACGTGCGGATAAACCGACGCCAAATATGCCGCGTTTCTATGAAACGGATACGCCGCATGCAGCAGCACGATGGGCGCGTCGCGGTACTGACGGCACTCGAGCACGTGACGCAGATGCAGTGGGTCAGACATTTCCAGGCGGAGGTCCGTGTCACCAAATCCCGTGTGAATCTGGACAGGTAACCTCTTCTGAGACGCAATCGCCAGGGCGCACATAAACACGCGATCGACAAGCCACTTTTGTGACAGACGAAACCTTCCGCCGGCGTCGGCGGCGTCTTTCGCGCCCCGCACGACTGCCGCCATTGGTCCTACCGTGGAGGGTGACACGTCAATGTCCAGACCTGTCCGGTACGCGGCTATGCTCTTGAAGGCAACACCACGCATGCAAGGCTCTGCACAATCGTCACGCGTGGCCGCCAGGAGTGCGGACGCCAGGCGCGCATCAAAGACCGACACAAGCTCGCTGTCGCCAAGGTCAGTGACCGTTGGATCCCGCGCAATTCCAGCAATGACTTCCTCTGCCTCCGTCTCAATGCGCACAACACGGCGCACACAAGGAAAGATGCCGCTCGTTGAGTGCCATGCGATCGGATGCGCCGATGCGCTGCCGAAACCGTCGTCGATGAGAGCAACGGCAGTGTTTGTTGCGGACACGAGACGCGATGCGTATGCCTCGTGAGGGATCGTTGAGCGGACCAGCGAGATGGCGGCTTCCGACGGCTCGCACTCAAGCACATTTGCGATCTGCCGGATGCTTCGCCTGGTGAGTGCATCACCGTAAATTTTTGGATGTTTTGGGAGGAGGTGTGATGCAATGCGATCATCAGCATTCGTTGGTCTCAAAACGTAAAGCTAGGAAAATGCATTTGGATCACTTGCACACATGCTGGTGTAGCAGCATCATTTCCCCCTCGTACACCAATCACAACAAATCGGCAGTGCCAGTGAATACAAAGCGACGCACACATGGTAAGGGAGAAGAATCCTCACATGTAAGGGAGAGAAGTAGCGGCGTGTGCGAGTGCGTCCAACCCCACGGCCTCGCTGAATGCAGCGACCATTGGTGTGTTGGAAATATGAGAGGGACGATCAAGGCCGTGGCAATGGTGGTCGATAAGAGGGATCCTCGCGAGCGCCGCGGCAATCACAGCGTCCATGGTTGCCGACGCCCTCCCGTTTTCTTAGCTTTACGAATCAAAGGCGATTATGAGGGAGAAGATGCAATGTTGCGTTGTTTTATGCAACACGCAAAGTAATCGGCCTTTTGGAGTATTCAACCAGCGGGCGGAGACGATTGGCGAGATGCCCATAAGAATGTGAGGGTTGTGAAGTGCGCGGCTCTCTTGCTCAAACCAACTGAAGTTACCGCTGACTCTGCCGATTCAGGTCAGGAAGTCAAGGAATACAGTAGCACAAGGAAGGCGATTCATTAATAAGTGAGATGCATAGTTATGTCCCTAAATATGCAGACGACGTGATGCTCATTTTGTGGGCGAGTTTTATACCAGTACTTCTGTGTGAAGAAAGCAACCGATTGCTAATAATCTTTTTGCAACCGTCGCCGGTAGTCGACTGCGAGGAATTTGTTCCGAGTGTGAGCCACACTGATCTTTTATATTTAGTCTGTCTGAAGAGTGACGGCCATTTTTGGGTGACTATGTCCAGACTCACAATTATTGACATTGCAGTGGTAACTAGGTACATTCATAATAGAGAGAGTGTGTTTTTTCGTACGCAAAGGCACTGGATCTAAAGGCGAAACACGAAAAGAAAAGACAGTATTCATACATCATGCATAATGTACATTGCATCATGGGGACATATTGGGCCACATAATATAAAAAATGCCGATTAAATCACAACTTTTAGGCACGGGGATCCTTACTTTTCAATTAAAATGCAACAGTTTTTTCAATATTTTTCTATCCTGTTTTCGCAAACAGGTAACAGTCACCAACAAAAAACAACAAAAGGCAGTCCCAAAAAACACAAAACAATGGCAAATAAAACAAATGGAAATGGGATAGGCAGGGCGCAGTCCGGGGATGGAGGCATGACAGACACGCGGGATTCAAATCAGTGGTCACAAGCACCATGGCCACGTCCACAAAGATAAAGCAGAGAGCAGAGACAAAATGAGCGATCTCTCCTGCACGCACGCTTACACGAACACACACACACACACACACACACACACACACACGAGCGATGTGTGCAAAGTAAATAGGGCATCATGCATGCGACACAGACAGCCTACACAACCCCCGATATGGCAACTCTTATCGAGTCCGCGGATCATCAAAGAGGTATTTTGACGCCGCGGCATAAAACGCGACCGCATCAGTGATCAGCGAGCTGCCGTCCACGGGATTACCGCCGGGAATAGCCGAGCCCTCGCCATAAACGCGGACGGAAAGGCGGTGGGCGAACAGGCCCGCAATGTAAGCAACAAAGTCGTCGTGGGTGAGCTTCTCGAGTTCCGCAATCTCGGCCTCGCGCACGCCGTAAGGCTCCATGTTGACCGTCTCCTGCCAGCGACGACGCCCGGCATCCACGAGCGTTTCCTCGCCCGCCCTGAGCGTTACAATCCGCGACCGCACCCAAGACGAGAACGACGGGACATCAAGCGACGCAACATACGCCGCCGCCATTTCAGCAAACGCATCCATTGCAGTGGATACAGCCTCTGGAGACTGCGTGCCACTTTGCACGACAAGCGCAACACCCCCAACAGAATATGCGATCATGTCCCGAAGGAGCACAATGTAGCCCAACTGCTGCTGTGTGCGCAGCTCATCAAAGGCGCGCTGTGCAAGTATCGCGCCCGCGAGGCCTAGGCGTGCACGTGACGCACCCCACGACGAGCCCTCGGCGTTCATTGGCCCGTGCTCATAATATGCAACGACGGCAGAGTTGACGTCGCTTGGGATTGCGTTTGTTGCGCGGAAGGCGTAGTTCTTGTCGTCCACCCGTGCGACAGACTGTGCAAATGCTTCCGCCGACGCACCTTCCGATCCAAACATAGCCCGGATGTCGTTGAATAGCGAAATCGATTCAGACGTCTCCAAATTGCCGTACGTGAGGCCGACGACGTGCACAGATCGGACGAAATCCTCGCAAAAGGTGGTAAAGTCGGCGGTGGTGGAGGCGGTGTATGCGGCAAGAAGGCTGGCATCCGTCGCGTATCCGTACACAATTTGGCGCGCCTGACCAATGCCCTGCATAAACGGCTGTGCGACGAGGGCTTCGCGGTACGTCTGCCTGAGGGTCTCGTTGGCCACAGCGTATGAAGGGGAAGCCGGGGCAGTGGAGCACCTCGCGAGATCTTCCGCAAGCATCACGGCAATGCTTGTGATGGTCGATGGAGAAATGCCGCTGGCGACAATCTCAATTCCACCCGCAAGAGCGCGCACAGAGGCGTGGATGCCGGCGACAGACGCAAAGTAAAGCGTCGATTTGGCGGATGCCATTGCAACGCCTGCGAGAAGGTCGGCGAGAGCTCGGCTGCGGACGGTCTTTGACACGGAGGGCGAGCCGAGGAACACGTGCACGGACAGATACGGTTCCCTGAAATGTGCGATAGAGGCAATGGAGTGCGAGTGAACGTCAGTGCCGGGAGCTTTTTTGCAGGTAAGTGGAAGCCATTAAAGCACCAACAGCAGCACTCACACACACACACACGAAACCAACAGAGACAAAACAGCAAAACGAGACACGAAGCGAACCTGAATGCGGGATCCATTGCGTGAAATCCATGCAGGAAGCGCGAGTGCACCACCTCCTGCGGCATTCCCGTCGCATTGGAGGGCATTTCAACAAGGGCCGTGTCGATCGGAGGAACAAAGCTGTTTGGCGCTGGGAGGGCGACGCCAGAGACGTCTTCCAGCAGCTCCAACATGAGCTCGCCGTCAATGTCTGCGAGTTCATAGTGTGTGCCGTACCACGGCTCTGTCGACGGAAGCGACGCAAGATCAAACGACGCCGACCCAACAATTACGACAGCGTTGGATGGGACGATGGACGCAAGGAGTGTGTTGAACGATGCGGGATCTGCAGTGTGTGTGTGTGTGTGTGTGTGTGTGTGTGCGTATGCGTGCGTGCGTCGGTTTACAATACATGAAGAACAGGTAAGAAAAGTGATGATATTGTCCATAGGTGAGTGATTTCAAAACGGTAAACGTCGCAGAATAAACAGACACGACAAATAAACGAGGTCATCTAACTACTTGTGTAGTCCGAAATAAACGAGTACACACGCAAACACACACAGACACTCAGACAAATGTAGACACATACACAGAAACACACACACACCTTTCACATAAGCTGTCGGGCCGTCGAGGACGAGCGTTGGATCCGCCGTGCGGCGAAGGTTTGATGCGAGTGCCAGGCACGCATCTCCCGGTCGCTCCGCCTTGGGAAAATTGTACCCAATCGCCATTGTGTCGACAAATTCCTCATACCGTTCCTCGTGGCCGTTGACGACCTTGCGCGCATATGTGAATACCGTTGCGGCCACGTCCTTCCATTGCTCAAGACCCGCAGGAGTGAGAGTGACGACCGCATACACGTTCGAAAACGACGAAAACTCTTCCGTGAATGTCGACAGCTGCGTTGCGAGACCCTTTTCCTTGAGCACGGCAAGGGCAGTCCCATCAGATTCGTGCCCGAGGAAGAACGACAGGTAGTCGAGGGCGTGCGTCGTGTGGTCGCGCGTGGTGAGTGACGTCGGCCACGCAACAAGCAGTGTATCCGATCCAACAACATCCGCGTTCATTGTCTTGCCAAGCGCAGGGAAGGGCGGCGCATCACGTGCCTTGGCGGACCGGCGGGTTTTACGGGAGGCACGTGCCGGTGCAGTTGAAAGCGGTGCGCGTTTCTCGATGCCCCTGAAGGCCGACACAACCGCTGCCTCAATGTCATCGAGCGACTGTGGACCCGCGACAACCACCGACAGTTTTGACGGGACGTAGTTCGTGTCAAAGAACGATTTTAGCTTGTCCAGAATGTCCGGACTCGACAAGGACGCCTCGTCACCCGTTCCAAACTTGCTAAATGGGCTGCCTTCGACAGCGAGCGACTTGAACAGTTGGTAGAAGCGGCGGAAAGTGTTGCTTTTGTTCTTTGCGTGCTCGCTTTCGACGGCCTTTCGCTCCTGCTCGACGCTGTCCGCGCGGAAGCCCGTGGGTGCGATGAAGAACTGCGCAAGACGATCAATGGCGCCGCCGAGTGCGTCCGCATTCACCTGGAAAAAGTAAGTCGTGCCCTCGTCCTCGGTGTAGGCGTTCATTGTGCCACCGTTTTGGGAAATGTACTGCGCGAGCATGCGCATTGTGATGTGTTGAGGGCAGGGAGAATGCGGCGAAGAGTGACAGAGAAAGAGGGAGAGAGAGAAAGAGAGAGAGAAAGAAAGAAAGAGACAGAGAAGAGAGAGAGAGAGAGAGAGAGAACGTGTTGATAAGTTGTGACATTCAGCTCCAGTAAACAGCAGACAGACCCACAAACCGAACAAACAAACAAACGGCGAATACTTACTCATAATAATGCGTGAGTGTGCGTGTGTATGCATGCTTGTTTGTGTGTTTGTGCCTGCACATGCGTGCACAATGAAGACCCACCTGGTCATAGTCGTCCACCCCGGGATACTTTTGCGTTCCCATAAACAGCAGGTGCTCCACAAAGTGCGCAAGGCCAGGCGCGTCGGTGGGGTCGTCAAACGATCCCGCCGCGACAGAAACGGCGGCAGCCGCAGCCTTTGTGCGCGGATCAGAGACGAGCAGCATGGACATCCCGCTCACGTGACGGGCGAGGCGGACGAGGCGTGGGTCGGTGGGGCTCTTGGTGACCTCGCCGAGAGAAACAACCTCCGGAGGCTCAACAGTGGGCGATGCAGCCGTCGCGGAGGGGCTCGCGGACGACACATCCGCAGATGAAGACAGGGCTGTGGGGGAGGGCGGCTGCGATGACGACACATCGGCAGATGACGAAGACTCGATGGGTGCGAGCGTGCTGGATAGGGGAGCGAGGGATGATGAGAGAACGGACACGGAAGCATCTCTTAATGTGGTGATGGATGCCGAATCACTCCCGGCGGATGACGAAGTGACAACAGGGGCTTCATCAACGGTTGTTGAGGGGACGCCACTGGATGAGGCGACATCCGCCGACGAGGACAAGGACGACGACACCACAGCAGATTCAGAGACAACCGAAACGGACAAGGAAGAAGCAGATTGAATCGCAGTCGACGCGGAAACGACGGGCGCGACTGTCAACGGAGGTAAGCTCGATGCGAAAATTGAGGTCTGGACAACCGAGGCGAGCGAGGTAACGACGTCGACACCGGTGGGCGTGGCGATAATACTGTCCGCGGGGGCAGGTGGGACGGCTGCGTGGTTGTTGCGTGAAAACCAAGAGATGCAAATTAGCAGAGAGTGAGGTGGATGAAATGACAAGAGTTGCAAAGGAATGAAAATGGATAAGTTTAAATATACAAATGTATTCAACACATGCGACTGCTAACTGTGCGTGCAATCCAAGGAAATTGGGCGACAGGGCATACGTCCCGCACAAACAGACACACACACACACATGCAAGACACAGGCACTTTTATGATGAAACGCTCGCTGCCGCACGCACCTTCATTGTCGTCCAGGCTGTTGTAGATGGAGACTCCCACAAAAATGCCGAGGAGCACACAGACAGTTCCCACACCGAGCGCGATCCGCTTCCACTTTGGAATGGATTCTACAACAATAGCGGGTGGTCGCAGAGACAGACATGTGTAAGCGACCAAGTAAACTAACACGGCAGACAGCAGACGTGCAAGCATAAACACACACACACACACACACGCATACATGCACACGCCATCTTCATCAAACTATCACACAAAACAAACACGACACCCACCCATAACCATCTTATCATGGGCCTCGCGTTCCCTCCGCCTGCGTTCGGCCGGTGTGATTCTCTTGCCAGAGCCATCCCGCGATGCCTTGCCAGAGGATGCACCGTGCGCCGACGATTCGCCGCCATCATCCCAGTCGAATCTGTTTAGCGACGCCTGACTGCTGTCTGCACCGCCACCGATAAACGAGTCCTCTTCGCCACGGAGGTCGTCCTGTAGATTAATCACATGCACGCAGACCATGATTGTTAGTCAGTGTTGTAGATTAGATTAGATTAATCACATGCAGGCAGACACAAGATGATATTGTTAGTCTGTGTGTAGAGATCATGCACATTAGCAGAATTTACAGAAACACATACAAATATGTCTGTGAGTATGTTTGAGAGACATGAAGGATTCAAGTCAGTGACTGGAGGCTACAGTGTGTGTGTATGTGTGAGGGAGAGGGGGAAAAGAAGGGAAACGAAGCACTTATCACGACAGCAAAACAATAATGATCTTTGCTCACATCGACTCCGTGAAGCTCGTGACTCTCTCCGACCTCTTCATCGTCCGAATCAGCCAACCGCCGATGCGGATTCTTCCCAAGCTTTCGAAACATTTGCCAGGAGTATCAACGCGCAAACAGGACTTGGTACTCTCTCTAACAATGAAATATGAGCATATAATGAGTGCGGCTTCACAAGCTCAGGACTGTACGCATTCTCTCAATCGCAGACAAACGAACACACAAACGAGCCCACGCCCACACTGCTTCTCTCGGAACTCTATCTAATATTAAGCTCAATAACAAAACAACACCAACAATAGTTTGCGAGCACAACCGACTTCAATGTGAGAAATGCCAACACGAATACTTTTGAAGACGGAAAGGAAAGAATCAGAGAGCACAATTGCTTCACTAAATGCATCATGCCGTCTCTGATAATAACGGGGCCTGACCGGCTTTCAAAAAACGTGCCAATAGCGGTTTCCGTTGATTCGCACACCCTTCCCTCCAGGCTTTCACCGAGGCATTTAAATTGCAATTTGCGCTTTCTTTGGGTCGGCGACCAACAATTCTCAAATTAAACTGCCCTTAATCAGTGAGAGGAGGGAAAGGCACGTGCCCACGGAGCGGGTTCTCGACACAGTGCTGGCAGCTCACTGGCAGTGGCATCGGTATGTCGAACCTGCCGGGGGCTCACTCGGCATAATGTCTGACGGCGGGTCATCCCCTTCAGATGTGACCACGCTGCTGTTATACCAACTCAACATGTCTGCAACTTTGAGCCGGGTGGCTTTTACCGACCCGGGGCCCCACGGCAAAGAATACTGTCTGACTGGCGCAAGCAGCTGTTGGCCGCCATTTTGATGTGGAGGATGCCCTGCGGCGGCTGCGGCGAGTACCGGCAGTCAGGGGCGGCTGTACTGGTGGATTGCCACTCGGGCCGCCCGGAACTCTGACAGTGCCAACACTGAGCACCGACACTAATAAAGATATGACACAGTCCGCACTAGTAGGCAAATGGTCTTGAAACGCATTTTGAAAGTGCGCCCAAAGCACCGAACACGAGTGGTAAGTACTCTTGACCACGATGATTCTGTGCTGTTCGCATTGAAGTGAAGGCAGCTGCGCTTAGTGTCGTCAATATCCCGATCTCTAATCTTTGCAAGGGTGTCCCAAATCCAACAAAGGCAATACGTAACCTTAAAGTGCCTAATAAAGATATCAAATAGCCTTTATACCATCTTTAGTATAGTGTGTGTCATCTACTACACAATTTGAGACGAGCCGTACTATGAGAAATGCAGTATTTATTTTGACGCCATAGCGAATTGGGGCTTGATCGATAGTTGGCAGACTAAATTCCAAAATGAGTATTGAAAATGCATAGTAACGGACTGAGAAACAGCCACGAGCCATTGTCAGTCAGCCATTGTCAGACACAACACGCCTGTGATAGTGAGTGCACGACCACGGCCCGTCCCTAGAAACACACACAACACACACAGCACACACACAATGTGCATGCTTGCTTTGTAGAAACATGCGTTGTCTCCACACAGACGCACCTTACCGCTTGCTCCTTCTCTTGGGGGCTTTTATTATTATCCGCCCTTGTCCCATTGTGTCAAAAACGTATTCTTGTTCCGTTTCCGGAGGGGCCATTCGTCGGTTTCCAGAGCCGATTGCGCACGCTTTTGCATCTGCTGCATTCGCGCTGCGCTTCTATAAAAGTACAACGCTGTGGGGTGTTGCGTGTTGCGCAGTTGTGCGGAGAGATTGATCGGGGCTGTTTCAAGATTGAGTTTGTTGACGAGATGATCATGAGCTGGTGAGAGATATCACGTATTGATCATGAAGATGCGGAAAGAAAGTACCCCGTTTTGCAAAAACAAATGGGAAGAACATGCCACTTCTATGAATTTTATGATGCGGGGTGGTCCGCGCAACAAGATAGTCTCTTGATTCTGATTCATGATGATTGCTGGCCTTCACTGGCGCCGTGTCCTGCTGAGTCATCCCTCCTCCCCCC
>CALSCR010001545.1:0-15724 GCA_943704495.1 Pigoraptor chileana
ACACACACACACACACACACACACACACACACACACACACACACACACACACACACACACACACACACAGAGGACTGCATGCACTCGCAAAGGCCATCCGCTTGCTCCACTTCTCTTTTCTCTCATACAATAGAAAGGGGCGCACCTGATTGGCTCTAAAAGACCATGACATCATGTTCTTAGTGCAATCATGACGTCATCATACTATTTTAAGACATGACAAGGACGTCAGTTAGGTTAGGGCTCCCACACATATCCGCACACCCTCTTCAAATACTCGGCTGCGGATCGGCTGAAACACTGTGCGCTCCAACTCAGAAACTTCAATTTTTTCCACCACTTATCGACCATTGCGTGAAACCTTAGGCGCGTAATCGTGCAACTGTTTGGAAGAATGGCATCAGCAAAGGTCATCAACTTCTACAGCGAGCGTGCGGCATATGGCTGCTTCAGTAATTTCAGCCGACATCCCCTCCGCATCGAAGGCAAGGAGTGGCCGACCTCGGAGCATTTTTTTCAGGCGATGAAGTTTGCAGGAACGGTGCATGAGGAAGAAGTGCGAGCCTGCCCTTCTCCTGGGGAAGCTGCGAAGCTGGGCCGATGCAGGAGCCTTCCTCTCCGTAAGGACTGGGACAGTGTGAAGGACGACATCATGCGAGCCGCAGTTCTCGCCAAGTTCACGCAAAACGAGGACATCCGTTCGACGCTGATTGAGACGGATGGTTCCAAACTTGTCGAGCACACAAGGAACGACTCGTATTGGGGTGACGGCGGGGACGGCAGCGGGAGGAATATGTTGGGTATAATCTTGATGGAGACTCGAGACACACTTTTGGGCAAGACTGCGCGGTAACGACGCTTAGCTGAGCAACGGCAGTACCAATACTGAGCTCTCTTCTCTGTTTGTTTTGTAAACTTTCAAGTGTTTACTTATCGCGTTTATGTCGCAAAAAAAGAAACGAATATAGGCTGTACCGAATTTTATGAGCATCTTGCAAAATGTACTGTTTGTGCCAGTCTTCCTTCCAGTGTGGCGGCGTACAACGCTCGGTTAAGAGTCACTCACAGCCTCACCACCACTCAAAAATTTACACGTGGGCATACGTGTGAACATTTTCCGCAATTGGAGGCAACGGCAAGCTCAAAAAGCAGTGTTTCGGAGGCGCCGGCGGGTTGGCCAACCGAACGGCCGCCGACGAGCGACAAAGCGAATCCTGCTCTTGCCACGGGGTAAAGTCCGACTGCGCCGACACTGAGCTTTACAGCCTCGCACTGCAACGGGGCAGCCGTAAGCTGATCGGCTGCCGGCTGTCACTGCGTCAGCACACCGCTGTTACGGACTATTGATACGGGAAGAAGGAACGCCTGATCACGTGATCAAGTCCGCACGCAGTCAACACGGGGACCTCTCACCCTCGTCGGACTTGATGGTTTGAAAGCATAGGCATGTTTGTCGTTATGATCAAAGTACATGTGAGTGACAAAACACAATAGGCCAATATCGAAAGGGCGTTTGTTTCTGCCTTCTTGTTTGCTTTTTGGTTGGTGGGGTTTATTGTGCGCGGCCGCCCGCCGCAGGCCCACGGCCGAGTGATCTACAATCATGATTCCAACGGGCTATGTGAACATTGGCGACCAAGTCCTAATCTTTGCGGACTTGCAAGAAAAGCCGCGGGGTTATTTGAACGCAAAAGGGTAAGGCTCTTAAAAGGTGGTTTGGTTTTAGGGCTGTCTCGAACATACTTTTTTGATTTGTCGGCTAACGTGCGATGACACCACGAATTGTTTCCTCAGCATGATCGACAAGCTATGTGGTCTCAGCCTGTCATCGTGCTCGTCTGGACCTTCAGACGTGCGCGGTTCCCTCTTTCGCCTGTATCCGATGCAACGCTACTCTGCTGAAAAAGCGCTTGAAAAGGCCAGGGATCGCCGTCATTCCCGGCAAATGATGGGAGGACGGGAAAGCACTGTGGACGTAGATGCGTCGTTTGCGGGTGGATTTCGGAAGGCTCGAGAAGCGGGCGACAGTGGACTGTCTGGGAGCCAAACCAACATATCCAAGTTGACTGCCCTTGCGGATGCTGAGCGCAGACAGAACCGCCGCGAATACGCGCGCGTTGCCGGGAGTCCCGTGAGGTACGGGCAGGTGCTGCAGCTACTGCACGTCAAGAGCGGCAAGTTTGTTACGGTGCAGAAGAAGATTGCGGCATATGCCGAGAAGCAGTCCATGATGGTGTCCCTCGATGACGGATCAGAGTGGAGCTGGTTCACAATTGTCCCTTTTTACAAGCTGCGATCGGAGGGAGATTATGTCCAGGTGAAGCGCTCTAGTGGTGTTTGTTTTTTGCGCTTCCAATGCAGTGGCTGAAGTGATTGAAGTGAAAATGTTAAACGCTTTTTCACCTTTATCAAAATAGGACTTATTCCTCATTTCGTTATTCCTTCCTTGCATTACCCCATACTGGTGACGCATACATAAAATACACACACACACGCGCGCGCGCAAATGCAGGTGGGGGATCAAGTTGTTCTCCGCGCAACAAAAAGTGTCGTAACGTCGCTCCACGCCGGTCTTCTTCCTCTTTTTGATGGTCGCATTGAAGTCAACGGTAGCTCACAGCGGACTGCGTGGACGCTGGATCCGTGCGTGCCATTCACTATGGATGGAAAGGGCAGCCTCCGCAGTGGCGACGTCGTGCGCCTGTGGGTGTTTGGCATTGTCTTGCCTGGCTGTATGTTCATGCTCTACCTGTCGCTTGGTGTGGACTGCATGGACATAGGTCCTGTGGTTGTTTATATGTTATGCTATCATGCATTGGTCCATCCTCTTGCTCCCCTTTCGCTCCTTTTGTTTGGTGTGGAGTGCATGGACATATCGCCTATGACACTGAGTAGTGGGGAAAATAGTCTCCCTCTCTCAGAAAGTGAGAATCAGCAGTCCTAGACATATGGCCGCCAAAACTGCCTTGCTGCAGACTGACGTCCTGCTTCACTGAATCTTACGCCTTGTGTTTGTGTCGTTGTTTGTGTGTTCTGTCGCAGCTATCACACGGAGACGGAGCGATATCTCCTTTGCGAAACGCGCGAGAATGATGCTGTTGGTGTGTTCCTGCGCTTCCTTGTCCCTTTTTGTGTGTTGCGCCTAGCTTAAGACACTGACTTGAATCCTACATCTGTAATTTTGTGTGTTACGCACACACTTTGCTCACATTCAATTGCTCAAATGTTTTCGTTATGATGCTTTCTATGAATATGTTGAATGCGGTTTTACCATCCGTCATCCCCTTTTACGTCGTATAATTTTTGCAGTATATCTTCTTGTTCTGTGCTGTGTCTCCCATTGGCGCCTTCATGCCCATAGCATGCCCCTTTTCACATTTTACCTACTCATGCGTATATAACACGTGTGTGTGTGTGTGCGTGTGTGTGTGTGCGTGCGTGTGTGTGTGTGTGTGTGTGTGTGTGTGCGTGTGCGTGTGTGTGTGTGCGTGTGTGTGCGTGCGTGAATGTGCTCTTTTGCAGAGGTCGGTCTCGGACAGCAAGACATGCACGGAAAGGCATTGCCTTCCACAAACGCCCTCTTTGAAATTCAGGCCATCAGCGATCTCACGGATCTTGGTATGTATGTCTCCACCACCATTTTTCAATGTTCGGCGTGACCGACAGCTGCTACTGCAAGCGCTAGCGATATGTTGTGGATTATGTGTGTGAATAACACTCACTCGAACGCATTTTGTGTTCACTTCATTTATTCACACTTTGCTTACCCTCCTCGTCCATTCATGCAGCCGGCATTGGCGAGTGGGAGCATCTGTATCGCTTGAAGCATCTCGGCACAGGGAAGTACGTGTCGTTTTCCGTGCAGACGGGCAGGCCTCGTGGTGAGTGCATGTAGTGTGTGTGTGTGTGTGTGTGTGTGCATGTGTGTGTGCATGTATTGGTGTGTCGTGTCGTGGATATTTTCCAATGAACTTGGCTTTGTCGCCTTTCCTCCATCAGCGCCGTGAATGCCTCGTTGCATGCATACGTTTGATTGCGCCACTTTGTAATTTGCTCTTTTGATCTCTTGTCGGAATGTTCGCAAAACACAACCACAGGAGGATCGGTTGCCGAAGAAAACTATCGCGACGAAGACATGGTAGATGTTGGCATGGACATGGGAGACACCGCTCACCCACTCTCGTCTTCCAGGTCACCGTCACTTGTCCAGACCGATGCAAGCGAGGGTGTCGAACCGCAGTCCGCATCCGGACACGAGAACGATGCTTCCACACACGCTCCTACTGCCGCAGCTGATGCGGATAAGACCGTAACGACAGGGACGTCATCCCCGCCGATGACGCCTTTTCCGCTGAACACTGAGCGCCTCGTTGCGATGGACTGCCCGCCGGACGACTCGACGCTGTTTGTGATGATCCCAACCACGGTGCAGGCAAGTTTGCTCATTGCTATCACTTCCTCCGCCCGTCTGTCCCGGGTTCTATGTTGCTTTCGTGTATAATGTGCGCTTTGTTGCACTCTCTTTGTTCGTGCACTGTGTTGGACCAAGGGGGGATGATGGGGTTGGGTTACTTTGTCGGAAAGGTACAGCGTCGGAAAAGGCTTTACAGCGTCAGAAAAGGGTTATTGCGTCGGAAATGCTCGCTGTCGTTTGGCATGTCCCACTCCTTTTCTGATTTCGATCACTCGATCTCGGAAACAACATTATTACGCCGATTCTTCCTCATATCTGTTCTCTTGTTTGTGCCAATAACGTCTCTCTTTCTCTCACTCACTCTCTTGTGGAGTCCATGGGCACAGCGCCCAAGACACTGACTTGAATCCTACATCTCTCACTCTCTCTTTGGAGTCCATGGGGTTGAGTCGTTGTGAGTACTGAAGGTCTCTCTCTCTCTCCCTCTCCCTCCTTTACTACGGTTGTTGTTGCACAGGCTGCGGCGGATCGGACTGTCGGACGCTCGTCGTGCGTGCGTTTTCAGCACTTTGTTACCCGCCGCTTTGTCATGGCGAGCCACTGCGCCGTGCAAAGTGCGGTGGGCGACGCCGACCGCCAGCGCCGCGGCGATACTCTCAAATCAATCAGTCGCGTGAATGCAGCAACTGTCAGCGCAAGCTCTTCATCCGACACATATGCACAGGGAGGCAAGGCGACGGAAGAGGGACACGGACCATTGCCACTCCTTTGTCTCGAGTCCCTCTCGCTGTCGGAGGCCTTCATGATATATCCGACCTCTGAGAGCGACACACGCACAGTAGACTATGCGATTGAACTGAGGCATCAGCTGCTTCTCTTCTCGGCAAAAGTGAGTCGCGTTACTATAATATGAGCGAAACCCCTAATTATGTCACGTGCGCGCGTCTTGACGCCACTTTCGGACGTGCGCTGTGTGCTTCGTTGCGTGTGTTTGACCATTGTGCTGCTCCACGTCTTTGGCCTGAAACTGACTGTTCCTTGACACACACACACACACACACACACACACACACACACACACACACACACACACACACACACACACACACACACACACACACACACACGCCGCACATTGATGTTTACTCCCCACGCAGGCGCGTAAGGCAAAGCCCCCCCTCAATTTTCACCAGCGCCAGGAGATATCGCGTCTCCGTGGTGTGCTCCGCGATTTGATTTACTTTCTCACTGACGTAACGTCGGGCGATCCGTTCACGGAGAAGTTTGTTCCAAATAAGGCAAACCAAACGCTTGTTCGCGAACAACTCGTGCTTTCTTCGGTATTTGCCGTCATTGAATCTCCGTTTATCGAATTTGGAGGGACGCTTATTTCTCTCGACGACGCCCAGCTCGACGACTATGCCGACCTGCGGATTGTCATGCGCCTGTGCTACCAGGCCGTGAAAGTTGCGTGTGCGGGCTCTCGCGTCAACGAACAGTATGTGTCGCAGTGGATTCCCACAATGCAAATGCAGATGACGCACCACTTTTACGCCGAGTCGTGCCTGACGTCCCTGCTGGACCAGAACAGGCAGCTCCTAGAGACAATGATACACGAGGACAGCGTAATTCGCTTTGTCGAGCTGCTGCGCGTGCATAAGGACCCGAGTTATTTCCGCTTCTTGCGAGCTCTCTGCAGCGTCAACGGGCGTGCGGTTGCGCGTAACCAAGAGATGGTGTCGTCGCGGCTGTTTGGTGACACGTCTGGATCCATACTCCTCGACATTGGCAAGCGTTCGGACGGCACGGTTACCATCAAGTTTGGTGACGCCGTGTCATGCATCAAGGTGACAATCGACGCGTACCTGTGTCTCCGTCCCCCTGACATCGACTTTGACGCTGCAGACTACCTCGAGGAGCAGCTCTTGCTGTACGACGAGCTGTGCCTCGACCGCAACTACATTGCAATCAACAAGCTGAGAGAGACGCTCACCCGCGACATTATTCTCCAGTGCATTCGCCTTCCTACGCTTCCGCACCGCATCCGCGCGGCGTTTTCGGGTCTCTTTGTGACAATGTACATTGATTGCGATCCGTTTGAGGCGCAGACGCCCGTGCAGCTTGTTCGCCTGTGGACCGAGTTGGACGGCGAGACAACCGTCGATGGCATTATACGCAAGGGCAATGCACCCGCCCGTGCGCTGTTTGAGAAGGCCGGGAATGCTGGAGGCGTCATGGTTGACATTGCAACGGTGCAAAAAGTCATACTGGACGTGCTTGTGGACGCACTGGCGGCGGAGGCAGCGTCGGCATCGACGGCAGAGACGAGGGCAGGACAGCGTCCAAGCCATCGCGACGCACTACACGATCTGCAGGCAACGCGCATGTGCTTTGTTGCATCCATTCTGCACCTTGTCTTCAACCTATCGAGATTCGGTCTCTACACGTACACGGAGCTGCAGTCGCTTGTTCCGAGCTTGCTTGGAATATTGCGGGCGCGCGAAATTCCGGCGGGAAGAAAGAGGGCCCGCTCATACTCTGAGGGCATTGGCGAGGACGCTTTTGTGCACAGCGGCGTCGTACGAGAGGACAAGAGCGCCGAGGCTGGAGAGGGCGAGACGCTGGGCATGGGCGGCGGCGACAGTGGGGAGGCAGGCAGCCAGGACGCCACAGACTCTGGGCAGTCTGACGTCATCAAGGCGAAGGTGAAGGCGTGTGATGTGCTCATGCTGATGTGCGACTGGGCGATAAACGCACGCGTTACCCTGCTTCTCAATGCATTCAAGCGCCTTGTGCCGGACTGTCTCCTAGCAACGGTCGACGCCGCGTGGCCCGGCGACGAGCTCTCGGAGGACATTGCAACGACCTCGCTGCCGTCCCTACGTGCGGCGGTGGATCGTCTTGTCGTTCCGGTGGACAAACTCGTGGATACTGACCCTGTTGCCCTTTCCTTCTCGACGCTTCGCCTGCGGAAGCTGCTTGACTTTGTCGACCGCGCCCTGGGCGAAGGCGCACTGACTAAGGAAAAGGTGGCAGACATCCGGGGGGAGGTAGTTACTGCACTCGATACACAGGGGCGCGCATTGGACGAGCGGCGTCCGTTGTTTCGTCACGTGACACCGCCAGCTGGGGAGCAGCAAATATCGCACTCAACAGCGAAGCGGATAAACCAGGAAGAGCAAGAGAAGTTTGTTGGAGAGTTATTCCGCATTGTGAACGAGGGCGCCGCTTTCAACATTGACGAGAAGGATGGGGAGGAGCTCGTTCCTGTTGCGCTGACACTTGCGCACTCGGACTATCCGCCGCTTGCCCTCCGCGCAGTGCGGATACTCTACCTGCAATTCAACCAGCGCGCGAGGCTGCTCGGCGTCGCAACAAAGGTACAGCTCATCGTCGCGCAAGAGGGCGTCGAAGCGTACCAGATGGCGCGCACGCTTCTTGACGGCGTAAGGCAAGAAAGAGACCGCGCGGAGCTGTGGATCTCCAACAATTCTGCGGTTGCGCGACAGCAGTGCGAGCGTCTTGTCGACTCTCTCAATTCCATGCGGGATTTCTGCGACATGAACAACAGGAGCGTCCTCGCTAAGAAGCAGCGGCTTCTGCGAAACCTCAACGCGCACTCGGATGTTATTGGTGTGCTTCTTCTTCCGGTGACGAGGGCGGGCGACGAGGGCCTCTTGCGTGCGGCAGCGGCGGCGCACGGCTTTCTCCAGGCGTTTTGTGCGGACAACGCAGAGAACCAGCGCCTGCTGTGGGACTGCGTCGACATATTTTCAACGCAGCTACAGGACGTCCCTGCGGCCTGCGACACGGTCGTCGCCGTTGTGAGAAACAACGCCAACATATGCAGTGCCGTCCGCGAGCGCCTCGTTCGTGATTTTGTGCGCATGATAGAGGTGGATCAGCCAAATCCATGCTTCTTGTCGTTCTTCAATGCAATTGTGACAACATCGGGCGATCGTCCCATCAAGCGTAACCAGATTATGTGTCTGCATGGATTCATGGCAAGCGAAACGCTCATTGCGCGCGTGCGTGAGGACATGTCGCGGGTGGCCGACACGCAGGGCGACGCTGGTGAGAACCCTTCCTCTTCCCCCTCGACAATGACTCCATCGCCGCGCAAGACCACTGAGCATCGGTGGGCAAACGGAGTGTGGGGTAAATTTGCCTTTCATTTTGCATTCGTCGAGCTCCTCTCGCGTTGCTGTCTCGGGAAGATCTCCGAGGTTGAGATTCTGTGCCAGTCGCTCATGAACATCCGGGAGCTGTCGGCAGCGATTTCTCGCAAGGACATGCCCTACGACGGACGCGCAGCATATCTCCTCTATCTCACCGAGGCGTATGTTTTTTGCGAAATCGAAGTGAAGGGGATAGAGACGAACCGCGATCTGTGGGACCTGTTTGCAAAGCTCGTTCCCGAGATGGAGGAGACGGCGTCCGAGCACACCCCGCACGCATCTCTGCGTCGCTTTGTGTGGGCGGCAGTGGTGTGTGTACTTCGCTTCTTTACGACGTTCACCGGTCCCACGCACACGGACTCACGCTTTCAAACAGTGATCCGTCTCGAGGCCGCCGTTCGCGCACTTGCGGCCGCAGAGTGGCCTGGAACTGCCGAGCGCTTCTCGATTGAAGCGTGCGCGCGTGTGCTCAAGTCCTCCATCATGGGCGTTCCATCTGCACGAAAGTCGTCTGTCAGTGCGTTCGATGGTGGACAAGGAGGCGACGAGGTTCGCTGGATACAACAACAGCAGCAACAGCAGCAACAGCAGCAACAACAGCAACAACAGCCACTGGTCGGTGACTTTCGCAGTATTGTCATTCCTCCGTCAGGACTGTATCCGTCGTCCATTGGCATTGCCGTGCGACAAAAGTCGTCGTTTTTCGCGAGCGATCGCATGTCGTTGGACTATGAGGACGCGATCACGCGGAGTTTTGAGCATGCGATGGGCCTGTTGAGCGTGGTGATGCGTCCGTTCATTGAGGCCGAATTCGCTGTTCTCGTGGAGCTTATCGACACCTCTGACCGACGCATCTCGCTCGCCCTGGACGACCGGCACTGCGGCGCGCACATTGCAACGGCTGCTGCTGAGGAAGCGCACATGGCGTTGTTTGGACACTCTCATGGCATCAGCAACAGCAACAACAACGCGAAGGAGGGCGGCGAGGGAGGGAGTGTGGAGAGTGGGGCCGACAGCCGCGCACCCGCATCGCCGGGTGATAACTTTGCGGCGGCACGTGGCAAGTCCTTTCTGTCTTGTCTGTACGATCACTGCCGGCGCCTCGCAGAGATGAACCACCCGTTGCAGGCAATGCTGTGCGCCCGCATTCTCGTCTCTTGCCAGCGTTTTGCGCTGAAAAACTTTTCATTTCTCACAAAAGCTACCGCCGACAAAACGACACCGTACCTCGCTTACGAAACGTGTTGCAACAAGCATGGCATCACTCCGCTGCCTCGCCCGACGTCCTCGTCTCCGAGAGTGGCAGCCGACGGGTCGTCCATTACGCCGGACCCAAGAGTCCCCGATACGCTCGCGAAAGCGCGTGAACTTGGGCGTGCATGTCGCGTCGCAGAGGCGCTTGCCCACAGACAGCGGCGACTGATCGCAACGGGAGCACCGCAGCTCATCGTGTGGCTGTTGCGTCACGTGCAAGATAGGGAAATTTTGCTCCAGGGCATGCGTCTTGCCAATGCAATTCTCTTGGGAGGAAATTCCGAAGGACAGACTGCATTTTACGATCTCCTCCGTGCTAATGTGGCGGGAGGGTCTGACGTGCATGGCGCGGCGGATGCGAAGAGTGGCGAAGCCCATGCCCACACGTCGGCACACGCAGGCCGTGTTGACAGCGGGTTTCTCGAGGGCGCCCGATCGGTGCTCGTGGACCTCATGGCGGACGTCCGCACCTCGCGCCTCGTCATGGGAAAGGCAAAGAAGGAGGTTGGATCGGCGTCTGGAATACCCACGGCGAGTCTCTCCGTTGAGGACACAAGGTGTGTGTGTGTGTGTGTGTGTTTATTTATTTGCTTGTGAATGCGGAGTACATGCGCTCCTAAAGCACTCTTGGTTGATTGCAAATGCCCATCGCATTCATGGACGGTTCCACAAAAAACGGAACGCCAATTGAGTCGCGTGTTGTTGTGATTGTGCTACGCATTCTAACACGCACAGCCTCTGCTCCCTACCAATGCGTCTGCGCGTTGTAGTAGCGAGAAGGTGCAGGCGATCGACGTCATGCAGCTTGCCACCGAGCTGCTGCGCTTCTTCCAACTCCTCTGCGAGGGACACAACCTCAAGATGCAGGACGTTCTCAGAGAACAGGCTGGGACGACGCGGTCGTGCAATCTCGTCGCAGAGACACTCAATTTCTTTGAGGTCGTTTGCGGATCTTCAAGCACTGTCGACTTTTGGATTACTCCCGCCAATGCTGCGTGTGTCGAACAGTGTCTGGACACCATCGCAGAATTTTGCCAGGGTCCTTGTCCGGGTAACCAGCTTTGCGTGGTGAGTTTGTGTGAACGTGTGCCGTTGTTTGTCGGCTTGCGTCGCCATCCTTGTCCCATAAAGCGCTTTGATAACGTTAGGCCGGACTCGCCTACACATGCAACGACTGACACCATTTTCATTTCCCCCCACCCATTTGCACACACACACACACACACACACACACACACACACACACACACACACACACACACACACACACACACACACACACGCGCGCGCGCTCTCATGCATATAGGTCCAACACTCTGACGCGTGTCTCGAAATCATCGTCGCCCTCGTGACGCACGATCTGCACACGCTTGCTGCCGACGAGCCCGCGACTGTCCTGCGCATTCGACGCAAGGCCATTGCCGTGCTCCTCGCATGCATCGAGAGCACCACCGACCTTCAGCTCATCGAGCTCATCCTTGCAAACTTCGACACTGGCGTCGTCGTGGGCATTCTGAAGGAGATGTACGCAACATATCTCCGTCTCTGCGCGAGTGCGGAATCCTCTGGCGGCGCAACGTGCGGCATATCACGTGTTGCGGAAAGTGTGCGCAGCAGTCCCGTTCAAAAGCCACGCGCGAGCATTCCCTCTGTGTATTCGCTTGACCTCGGCGCAAACAGCACCGACGAAGACGACGCTGACCTCTGTTCGTCGTCTGCCGATGTGCTGTTTGAGGCTGCACAGGCACTGTATGTCTTGTGTCTGACGCTTGCCCCGTACGAGCCAAAGCTACAGGCCGCCCTGCGCGCCGATGCCATCAAGCCGCTCGTCTCGTCCGTCACTCCGCTCTCGAGGGCGGCGGGTGCGCACACGCCCGCCGGCGACGGTGTCATCCCCGTCCCGGGACCGGATGCCATGTCGCATTTTGCGGCAACAACGGCGACGATTGAAATTGTGCGTGACGAGCGGCTTGAGCGGGTCTCTTTTCCGATTCCGACGGTCTGCCACTTGCTCACAAAATCGACGCGGGACCTCATTGTCCGCACGTGCGTGTCTAAGGACCACCGCGAACGCCTGGAGAACTTTTTCTGGTGTGCGGGAATACTGCAGTCGGAGATGGAGTGGCGTGCATCGCTGCGCGACAAGCCGCTGCTGTGGCTGTTTAACCGTCAGATGGAGCGCCTGGGCAATCTGGCGTTTTACTCTGCGTTTCTGATGAATTTCATTGTGATTCTCTTCTATCCTCTCGACGGATGGTCGACGCCTCAATCCGGGGGTGGGGGTGCTGACGCTGGCGGTGCGGCGGCGCCTGCACGGGGAGAGTATCTGGACCTCTTTGGCCCTGTCGACCTCACGCCGCTGTTTGCAACAATGCTACTGAAGCTGCTGGGATACTTCCAGGTGGTTGCGGCGATTGTCATTCTCGGCGAGCACGTGCACATGACCCGCGCACTGAAGCAGTCGAACGAAATCAGCGTATGGTTTGCGCAAAACGACGTCACCCAACGCCACGCGAAGGAAGCCAGCGAGGGCTTTACCGAGTTCTCGCGACGGCGGACGCTGTACCACACTGGCTACTTTCTGTGTGCCGTCGCGGGCCTTGCATTCAGCCCATACTTTTACTGCGTGCTGCTCTTTGACATTATTGCGCGATCGGACATTCTGCAAAACGTCATTAGAAGCGTGACGCACAACTGGCGCGCGTTTGCGCTGACATCGCTCTTCACGTTGATTGTGCTGTACGCGTTTGCGATTGTTGGGCAGGTCTTTCTTCCCGGGGATTTTGTCATCAACGGGGAGGAGCGGTGCCGGTCGCTGCTCATGTGCACCGTCACCGCCATCAACGAGGGGCTTCGCAGCGGCGGAGGCATTGGCGATGTGCTCCGCCCGTCGTCTGTAACGGACTCCATCTTTCATTGGCGGCTGCTCTACGACGTGTCCTTCTTCTTTGTGGTGATTGTGATTGTGATGAACATTCTGTCGGGCATCATCATCGACACTTTTGCCGATCTGCGCACGGAGAGAGCCGAGCTGGACAGCGTGCTCAGGAATGAGTGCTTTGTGTGTGGCATCGACCGGGCGACCTTTGATAGGGAATCCAACGGTGCGTTGTCTTGCGTTTGGAACGCGCCTGTTTTGTGTGTGTCGTTTTTGAACAGATGTGTGTGGTGTTTGTGTATACATATATACATATATATATAAATGTGTGTGTGTGTATGTCTGTGTGTGTGTGTGTGTGTGTGTGTTCGTGTGTGTTCGTGTGTGTGCATGTGTCCATCTTGAATATTGCTGAAACGGCCTCATACTTTGGCGTCGGAGGCCTGTGTATTTCATGTCTTTGGACACTTTGTTATTTGTGAGTGATTTCATGTCTTTCATTCCCAACTCTCACCTCGTTTTTTAACCACACGCTCACACACACACACACACACGCGCACTTGAACGATACTGCTCACAATTATGTGCAGGTTTCGCTCCACACATCTCTCGCGGGGGCGAGCACAACATGTGGGCATACATATTCTTCATCGTCTACATACGCACGAAAGAGTCCACCGACCTGACGGGACCCGAACAGTTCGTGAACCGCCTGGTCGCAGAAGGCAACATTGATTGGATTCCGCAGCACCGCGCCCTCTCCTTGCAGATGAACGCGGCTGCACTGCTGCATGCAGACGCGCCCAATGACGACAGAAAGCCGTCATCATCGCGTCAGCGTGACGTTGGGGCATCGGGAAGCGCCGCAGCTCAGGCATCGGCCATTGCGGAGTCGGCGTCGCCCGCACTCGCCGCGCTGACAAGCTCAGCCTTGGACGACATGCGTAGGGAAATTCGCGAATTGCGCCAGCTTGTTGTCGAACAGCACGACCTGCTCGTATCCATGACGACGCGATCACTGCCGCGCACAAGCGTGTCTGTCGGGGGACGCCGCGTGTCGTCGGAGTTTCCGCTTAATAGCTCGATGTCGCAGTCGCAATCGCAGATGGGAAAGGGGAGGACTGTCGGGTGGGGCGCTGTCACGACCATGCTCAGAAGGAACGTTGCGGCGGCGGCATTTAATCCCGAAAAGAAGTAACATCCGGGGAAAGGAAGAAGTAGCGTCATGGGTCGCTTGGTGTCGGTTGATCCAGAAGCATCGCTGCCGGTTGTGGCTGTTTGGGTATAAAATACGATCGGCATTGGACATTTGAATTGAGCTCAAAGATGTCATAAAAATTCGCAAAGAACCCAGTTTATTTTGCCCGGGATAGGTAACACGAAGTTCAGCCCCTTTCTGGCGGGCGGGAGACTGACCGCCTGAGTCAGATAAGAAGGCAAAGAAGGATGCGTCTCAGTAAAACAGCAAACAAACACGCAACAAAAGACTTGTGGATGCGCCTACAAATAGACACATGCGTTGGTGTGGGTCGGACGGAGCATTGCACTTTCGTTGCTGCACTTTCATTCTTTGTGAGAGCGGTCAATCGCCGCATCCGACAATCGAGGGTCACGTGTGTGGGCGCGCAGTTTTGGGCCATTGGAAGAGTGCTTCGGTGATGGTCGCGCAACAGCGCACGCACAAATGGAGCAGGACAGAAAGCGTCTGCGACTGTCCATAGAACCGCTCATCGACAGAAAGATCCGCGAGATAGATGCCAACGGAGAGGAAAAGTTTGACGAGTATGTGTCATGCACATTATCAGTTTCAGTGCTGTCGTCAACTACAGTGGACGTACCAAGCACACCCACACACATACACACCCACACCACGCACACACACACACGCACACCACAAACACACACACCATAAGCACACACATGAGGAACAAACCGCACATCGTACGCATTATCTGTCTGAGCTAAAGCTAATCTCAAGTGGTGCATCCTCAGTTTGCTGCTCTTATCTCGATATTGAAACTGGCTAAAATCGACGCATCTCTGTGCCACTCACACGTTCCTTGCGCATCACGCTCACTTTATTTTCATTCCATTCATCCGATTAAGACGATTGAAACCATCGGAGCGCCTCTTTCGGACAGTTCAGCGCATCGATTTCGGGGACGTTGTGAAAGCATTTGTGAGCGAAGAAGATGCAGCCGCGGGGCAGCAAAGGGATGCACCAGGGCACCGACAAGATGGGGGCCATCAACCGCAAGATCACCTGAAGAATGCGCTCGACCATCTCATGTGAGGCTCGTTTCTGTAGTACCGTCTCGAGCGTTTTGGGCGTGCGTTACGGTATCCACCTTCTCTGGCAGTTCTGTTGCAGTGGATGGGGCGCAAAAGCATACATTAACACCGATCTACCGCGGCATCTTATGTTGTTGCTTGTTGCTTGAAGTGTGAATGGGGATTATTTACGCACCAATACTCAAACGTCAAGTCTTTTCTGACTTCTTTTCTTGTTATTGAACCATAATGTGCACTGACAGCCATGCGAGATCGGAGCTTGACGTCACAGTTGATCTACTTAGTCTGCTCACGCGCAAAAAGTACATGCGGCTTGAGCAGATTGGCGCGGCGGGTCCTCCCGCGCACAACCTCATGGTCCCCCTTCTGTCGAAAGGAAAGGTGCGACCACCCGTGCTTTGCAGTGTGTGTGTGTGCGTGTGTTTGTGTGTGTGTGTGACAACAGGCAAAATATGTCTGCGGTTACTTAACCTCTGTGTGCCGGCGAGTTCGTCTTCTTCTCTTTGTTCACTGGCGTGTCGCGCTGCCCCTGGATATCTGTCTTCTGTAGAGTTCATGGGCATAGCGCCTTAGGATACTGACTTAATCTTACATCCTCTTATTCCAACCTTTGTAATGATGCTGACATTGTTGTGGGCTTCGCATTTGTGTGTATGTATGTGTGTGTGTGTGTGTGTGTGTGTGTGTGTGTGTGTGTGTATTTCCGTG
>CALSCR010001546.1:0-10168 GCA_943704495.1 Pigoraptor chileana
AAGAGAACCTCCCTTCCCACCCACCCCCTCCCTCCCCCTCTCCGTATTGAAAGTTGAATGCATCCATCCCACGGCGCGGGGATGCAGCACACACAGTTCGAATTCGAACAAGAACCGCGCCCGGTGTCTGTGGGCTATTCACTGAAAAGTGCCGACGGGTGCCAAATGCCAATAGACCGTCGCCCGTCACGGCGTGCCATCCCGATTGTATTGTCATTTTGTGCCGGATGGATCGGACCGTGTGCGGGACTGACTGGGTTGGATGTGCGTCTCGGTACAACATGTATTGAAAGCAGTCGGTTCGTTGACGCCCGGGAAGTGAGAGGGACGACTTCTCCTTTTTTTTAATTATTATTTATTTATAATGAAATTTGTCAATTATCAATTATTCAAATCAAAATAATCCCGCCGAAAATTGCAACAATGGCGGGGTCAACTGCGCCTCGCCTTCTGCATTGCACCTCCCTCGTCCGGCATTCATTCGTAATTCGGAGGGCGGTTGACACATTACAAACCAGTCAGCCTACATGCGGCGCAACGAAAAAGAAAACCAAAATCTAATTTAAAAATGCAAAAAATTAATAATAATAATAAATTCATTGCAAAAAATAGATATTATTAATCGAATGCAGGATTTGATCCATCGCAATGTTTGAATTTACAGATCTCCCCGAAATAGGTATTTTTCCACACCAAAATCGCACCAGCGAGCGGAAGCGGACCGACGTGCCAATCAGAATCAACATAAATTCACACCTCAGAATTTACCCGTACCCGGTGAGGAGAACAATTTATTTTTTTTATTTTCGTAAATGTAAGTGGAGGACGATTTCCTTAAAAATTGCCAAAATTTATAACCGGCCTAAAAGGATAACACCCGACGTCGACGAAATCAAAACGACAATTTAGCATCTCACAAAAATTTCAAAAATTCAAACTTACCAATCTGAACTGATCGAACAGATGTAGAAGGCACTACTACTATTTGGGGTTGGAGCCGTACGGTCACGGGCCGACCGTTCTACCCAGTACTATCAGTTTGCTTCAGTGAATAAGTTTGTCGACAAAGCCAGCGCGATCTGCGGATGACGGCCGGCAAACAGATGGAACTGAAGTAGATCCATCGCCAGCGTCAAGTCAGCATGCCGGCCTTGACTCGGCCGCGCTATAGGCGGGCCGGCTATGGAGAGGTGCTGACGCCGCCTGACTGTCTACAGACGACTGACGGCTGCCGGCCGGGCCGCATCGGCACTGCAATCTTATGACCCGCAGTGCTGGCGAGGGGCTGAGCGGTCATCGATTCCACGTCTAAGCAGACCTGCCGACGAGCGCGCGCCGCCGCGGAGTCATGGTCATCGGGCCTGCCGACTGAAGCTGACCGCGATGGTTTAGTTGCTATCACTGTATTCTAAGTGATAGTGCGACCACTGACGCGGCGCGGGCCGGCCGTGTTTATAGCAGCAGTAGTCAGATTAATAAGTAAGGTTGTTGTCGTGGACAACCGGCAACGGCGTCTCATGCCGTAATCATTTCTGATCAAGCAACTGTACACTGGCAACCGGCGCCGTCGTGACGGGTTTCACTGGTAGCCGCACTCCGGGCCCGTGCGTAATCCCCGGCGGCCCCACCGGCGGCCGGCTGCTGAACTGCCCGAATCGGTTCTGACCGGCGACAGCACTACTGTAGAGTCGCCTATTATAGCATGATCACCGACCATCCGCCGCGGTCGGGACTGGCTCACGCAACCGCGCATCCATTCGCCGGGTTGTCGGCCGTGACACAAGGCGCGTCCACGTCGGCTGCACTGTCCACCGCCGTCGGACGTCACGTGGCGGCCGGCCAAACTGAAAGAAGCGGCTGTCAGCCGTAACAAAGTGACGGCACCACTGACGGCCAGCTGAGCGCACGGAGCCCGGGCCGGCCGTGCCTCTTTATTATTTGTGACACTGCGGGCAGTCTGCACTAAGCGAGCTGTCACGGACTTGGCCGGGACTCGAGTTCGTTCGTCGAAGAATCGATGCAATGACGCCGAGCACAAGGCGCTTTTAAACCGGTGCCACTTTGTCATGACAGTGACTCGGGATGAAAACGCGGGCGGCACTACGCCAAGCGAGAGCCCTGCATGCCGCTCAGTCCCGCCGACGCCAGTCGTCACGGCGGCTGTGTATAATAGTGGCTGCGTCGAAGTCGAACAGTCGATTAAATTGCATCAACTGCGCGGCACCGCGCCGTCGGCCGCATCAGTACTAAAGTTCGGGCGGGCGCGCTGTCACATAATTATGATAGTAAAGATGTAGGATTCAAGTCAGTGTCATAGGCGCTGTGCCCATGGACTCCACAGTTATGATAGTAAAGAAATCATAATTCATAGTATTGCAATTGTGGATCGGCAATGACTGAACGCGGCAAGGAAACTTGAAAGTCCCGACCGCCGGCGGTCAGCGGCTGTAACGCCGGTCGGCGTCACTGAGCACCATATTCTATGCCAGCAGACGACTATGTGAATATCAAAAGAGCTGGTAAGTGTTCTGATATGTACTCTGTTACTTGACGACCTAATAATTGTGTGATGTGTTGCATGTGCCCGGATCTGCCTCCAGCATTCGTGACAGTGCAATAGTGCTGTTTTTTCAATTAAAAAAATCGATATAGCGTGACAAGCCAGTTATTCAGATGGCAATCTGGAAACTGGTTGCACGATCAACTCTAACAATAGGTTAATGAGTCAGAGTCGTCGCCGGTGTTTTATAATGAATAATTATTGTTGCAGGGGAGTCGGCCGCACAATTACGAACATCCATCTGTCGCCCTACACGAACAATAGATTCACTGAATCAATTGCTCTGTGCCATTCACCAGTAAACTCAAATTGCAGACTCAGGAGAAGTCCACGCCGCAGAGAGTTAGGGTTCGTCCGTCAAGGGCTTCCAGGCCAGGCCGGCGCAACGCGCGCAAGTCACTGCCAGTGGCGGACCCATTTGTTCGCGTTCTAAAATCAATGCCCAAAGGCATTCATTTCGTACACCTGAGAGGGCAAACAAAAGCAAACAAGAGGAGATTGTGGGATAAGTTGAGCCGAACTCGCACGTACGCGTCATCTCCCATCACCTCTCATCCACTTCAGACATTCAAACAAACATAAAGTGTCAGTCGCAGTCCGTATCCACCCGCTCGATAAGCAGCACACAAATAAACTCAAGTCAATGAGCAACTTGTGCGCGCTCAGAGAGATCTACCAACCCGCTCGAGCAGCAGCGCAGAGAGGCCAAGATGGTCGTATGCCACTTCCGAGCCTCCCTCAGACGCAAGCATTGATTCCGGTATGCCTGGGAGCGTGTTTGTGCGCGCCGACGCTCCTGCACGCAGCGTTGACTCATCAACAAGCACTGTTGGTGTTTCACCGGAGGTTGTTGGCGGATTAGAGGTCACTGGGAACGTCGGTGTCTGCACACAATAAAAATGGGGAAGAAAATGATAACGAGATGAGATTGATGTGCGCAAGACGATGTGGTCAATCAAGAGTGGGGTGCTGCATAGGATGGCGAGCGTACGCCCACTCCGCAGGGCATGTCATGACTCGGGGAGGAAGCAACAACAGCACACTACATATCCCACCACGCCGCGTTCCCAATAGGGTTTGGCTTCCTTTGGGACTTTGGGCCTCGAGGACCAAACTCACCCTAGGAAGGTCTGGAGGAAAGAAGACGGACCCGCCAACCTGTATGCCGTCGTAGCGCGCAAATGTATCCGCGCCGCGCAGTCCGAGCGGGGATCGCACAGCCACGAGACGCCCGTCGGATCCCACGAGCAGCGACTGCGACATGGAGTTTGCACCCATGCCAGCGGCATCCGGGGGAATGGCGTTCATTGTGTGCAGGCGGCCGAGGAAGGCCTGCCCCTCCTGTGACGGCTGCCACTCGGGGTTGTTTGCCTGAGGGTCATTGCAGGATGCCCCATTCATACAGGAAAACGATTGAAATTTTTGTAAGGAGGATACGGAAAGACAAGCGGAATTCTCAGTGAGAGGGCATCGTGGCATCATGTGAAAACTGTATGTGGGATGTTATGAAACACTGTCAGGGATAACAAGAGCCAAGGGATTCGTCACAAAGAGCGATGCATGCACACACCTTGAAGTTGATGAACGATTTTTCCATTTTCCCCTGGTCGGTGAGCTGGTAGTCCGACGGTGCTACATCGGGCGCCGGTGCGCCATACTATAAGCGCAAGGAATGAAACCGCATAATCAGCAGGATCCACCAACACAATGGCAGTGAGGACGACTGGCACACACGAGACGCATAAAGGCACGCAAGGCATACAAAACACACAATGATAGACAGCTGACTCACAATGGTCAACGACACAGAAAGAGCACAAAGATGGCGAGTGTTGACAAGCATACCATACGATTCCCGTGCTTCTTGAAATCAAAGAGAGCGAAACTGCACACGTGACCGATTCCGTGCTCATCCACAGTAAAGTCTTTGAAAAAATCCACGATTTGCTGTGCTGGCCAAAAACGGAAAGTCGGGGCGAAGAGATGCCAAACAAAGAGCAGCAGGGCCGCAAGAATACCATTTCCGGTTAAGGATAATAGTGCCACATTCCATTGCAAAGCATTCAGACAACACTGCACTTTGCGCAACATGTGTGGCGGTTGTGCGGATATTAGAGCACTTGGGCAAGCGAAACCATAAAACAAACGGTGTTATGAAAACGCCGAAAACCTCCGTGAGGAAAAGAACAATCTTGAACTCGTAGAGCTGCGCAAATTCGTCACGAACCTGCAATCAATTGCAGCAATACGCCCACCCGAACGGAATCAAGTTGAGTGGAGTTGAGCAGATATTTAAAGGCAACAAAATTTAAACTAGCATGTGACACAATCGCACACAAGCAACATCCGCACACACACTACAACACAAGCTGCTTAATCCAAACAATCCCAAGATAAACACAACTACGCATGAGTTGCAGGATCGAAACCCACTGTGTGCGTGTGGACTTTGCCGCGCCAGCTGTGCGGAAAGTAGTGTGTGTGAAAGACTACCGTACGCATGAGCCCCTCGGGATCAAAGACAAGGTCCTCGGGAGGGATCAGCGCCCGGCAGATGGCAAAGATGCCGCCGAAAACGGTGAGGTAAAACAGCACACTGCGATCTTGCGTCAAGTGCACTTTGATGAAGAAGTTCTCGTCGTACGCGCCCATCAGTGTCAGCGTCGCAATAAACGCACCCACAACAAACGCAAGGAACCTGCAACAGGTATAAGCGGCCGACACCCGACGAAGGGACACAGATCAACAGACGATAACGTGACTGTGCGCATGTGTGTGTGTCTGTGTGTGTGTGTATATGTGCGTGTGCGAATGTGTGTGGGTGGGTATGGATATGGGTAGTTGGGTGTGTGTGCGTGTGTGTGTTTTATATTTATGAGAGTGTTTGTGTGTGTATGAATGCGTGTGTGTGTATGTGTGTGTTGTATTTGCGTGTGTGTGTGTGTGTGTATATGCATGCGCGTGTGTGTGTGTGTGTGTGTGTGTGTGTGTGTGTGTGTGTGTGTGTGTGTGTGTGTGTGTTGTATTTGCGTGTGGCAGCCGTGCAGACAGGTGACCAAGTGGTTCTTGTGGGCGCACGTACTGGGTTAGACACGCTCACCTCGCAATAGTGGCCAACATTTGGGACGAGAAACGCGACAAATACTTTTCGGCCGGGCGTGAGCTTAAATTCAGTCTGAAAAACATTTGTTTCGATGAATGGAGGAATCGTCAGAATGAAAGCAGTGAACATGAGTATTATGGAAGTCACGCAGGCACTATGATGAGTACATCACCCACAAAACCAAAGTATCCATAACAGTGGGTGTGTACACACGCATGCACGCGTACACATACACACACGACACAGACAACACAGACACAGATGTACGCGAACGCACCCACCATACGCACGCACACACACACACACACACACACACACACACACACACACACACACACACACACACACACACACACACACACACACAAGGGCAACCGCGTCCACCGCGCCGACTGATGGAAGGCATCACCAGACGCACCTTGTCTGGAAAATGTGCGGCAATTCGTTGAATTCGCGGAAGCGCCAGCGCGCATATGGCGTCCACTGTCGCACGCCCAGGGCATTGGGTTGACTGCGGAATTCCTGCAGTTAGAAAGAAGAGATACGCATGGGTAAGTCGCTGTCATTGGACTCTGAGACAGACACAAAGCGAATATGAATGCAGGACTCAAGTCAGTGTCGTAGGCGAAATGCCAAGTATTGACTCTACAAAAGTGAGAGAGAGTGTGCGTAAAGGAAGAAATAATAGCATTTGTGAATTCATTGTACGTGTGTGTAAATCCATGTTCAGCGAGAGCGGTGGGTATTGTGAGTTGGCAAAGTAAGTTCATCAAAGCCTTACTTGAAAGTATCGAAAGAAAAAGTAGATTGAGGTGAAGACGAGTATGAACGGCGAGAGGACAAGATTGATTGCCCCGAGATACATAAATCGCTTTCGCAGCCTGGAGAATCAAGCCGAACACATGCACGCCGGAGCACAGCACGAGCGTTTAGTGGCTACCTTGTGCAAAATAAGCGGGCCAATGGACAATGACAAGCACAACAGCGGTGATGGGCTAGAAAGAGGATGCCAGAACACAAACGAACAGCCCGGATGTGAACGTGTGTGCGTGTGTGCGTGTGTGCATGTGTGCGTGGCGCATGGGCTCTGTTTTCGGATGCATCGGGCTTGACTCATACCCATCCGCCAGCTTGGGACTGCATAGGAATCAAGGAGCAAATGCCAAACGGCACACCAACAGAGAGGGCAATCGTGTGAGAGACGACAGTAACGGCAAGCACGTGACCAAATTACAAAATATTGCACACATAAACACGCATCAGATAGTTCAAGTCAGTCTTGGGTGTTATGCACATGGATCTCGCACACACACACAAACACACAGAGGCAGACACTCACGCCCTCTCCGAATGCAGAAATCGGTCCTTGACTTTTGACATCTTTGTGTCAAAGACGTAGTCGAGAATAGCACGGGATATGTTCCACTCGAGCGACTTTGGCAGCCAAATGCGGCGCCCCAGGAGTGGGATTGTCAGAGATATGTCGAGCACCTCCTTGTTGAACAGAGCAATAAGGTAGTTTTCTTTTCGCATGATGCGATTGGCGATGTCTGTGAGTGAGTGAGTGTGTGTGTGTGTGTGTGTGTTGTTGTTGGGTAACAAAACGATGTGCGCAAAAGAGAGATGCGTGTGATAAGCAAACGCAAGCGCCATTTGTTCCAATGTGAGTTTTACACTATTTTCCATACTGTGTTCCATACTTTGTTCCATACTTTGTTCCCATGCTGAGCTCCATACTGAGCGCCCTTTTGAGTGCGGGTAATGGCGGGGCGTGCACACTTTCACTCACCGTGCGCGGAGAGCGTTGCCTTTTGTATGCACATCTGCTTCTTCTCCTGAACGACACACAGGCGCCGCACAATCTCGGACCATTGGACTGTCTCCATATCCGCCTGCACAAACGAGCACGTGCAGTATTGCAAGAGCAAATCACAAAACCGAAAAAAGCTTTGTCAATTGTCCGAAAGATAATGGTACTCGAGGGAATGGACCATGATGGATGGATGTTTGACGGATGCTCACAACGCACCTCAACAATGCCCAATTCCGACGAGTAGAAACGGCGCATCTCCAGGAGATCGCGGGTGTCGGCAATGAGGGCCAGCAGCTGCCAGAGCCAAAACACGCCAAAGAAAACAAGGCCCACGATGATGGCCGGATTCATCCGCCGCAGTTGCCGAATGTCAACGGCAGACGAAAAATCATAAGTCGTGAAAAGGACATCGTAGTCAATGCCGGCCAGGAGAAACACAGAGAAGCACACTATGAACGCAAGCACTGCTAGATTGAGCACGCGCCCGATTAGAATGCACAGGAATCCCTTTCCGTTGAAGTAGTTGTATACCTGCAGTGTTGATAAGAGAAATCGAAAAGCAAAAGCGAATGTCAGTAATGCTTACGAAGATCACACGCCCGTTGGGTGCCGGGTACACCGAAATGCATTCATTGATCAAAGGTTTCGTGTCTGTGTGTCTCTGTGTGTCTGTGTGTGTCTGAGTGATGTGGACTATATGTGTGTGACTCGGCATGTGTATGTGTCTTTGTGTTTGAGTCTGTGTCGGTGTGTGTCTGTGTGTCGCTGCTATGCGAGTGTCGACAACAAACAAACAAACAAACCCTCACTTTTGTGAAAAAGGCATCCAGATCTGTCCACTTCTGCCTTCCGCATTGTGTGGGAGCATCCGCGCCGTCGAGAATGCCCATTTCAACATGCGTCGGCGGAGGATCATCGTCGTCATCGTAGCCTTCCCCGCCGTGCGTGATGAGCGGCTCGTATCCGTCCCTCGCCATGGTTGCCAAGACGGTTTGTGTTTGCACAACAGGAAGCGATTTTTTGGTTCACATTTGGGGCATCACTCTTGTCAGCAATATTTCCAGCCGTTCGGTTTCAGAATCACAGCGCACTAAAGCATCACTGGCCACAGACAAAATGCAACGAAGTTGAAGCGAATGCTGATTCGAAACAGTGCGTCTTTGTAAGCATAGTGTTACTGCTTCCTTCTGTGTTCTGTGCTCATCTGCCAGAAGAATCGAATCAGATCACTGGGGAACGGGATGCCACATTCCAGACACACTTCCAGACACTTTTGCTGTTTGCTGACCTCAGGCTGGCCGTCCACTGACGTCAGCGAAATCTGAGTCTGGGGAATCCCAGACACACAGACTGAATCCCAGATGGCAGTCTGGGGAGACGGGTGTTCCTAGACTGCGTAGTGGCTCCAGCTGACGCCGAAACTGAAGGCATAATTGTACTTTCTCATCCAAGCACTGCTTTACAAGAACACTTGTATTATTAACGCGCATATGCAGAAGGGCATTGGCAGACTGGAGCAGCGCGCGTGCTCTTTTTGTTTTGTTTGTTGCTATTCGAGATTTTTGTCCCGCCGCCGAGGGACGGCAATACCGTGCGCTGAAAAGATGCGATTGAGCGAAATGGGGCACACGGTGACAGCATGGCTGATGGCTCTTCTGGTTGTGGCTCTCACACTGCCTAATCGAGGGGATGCAACAGAGCTCACCATTGTGCTTGATGAGCACTCGACAGAGTGTTTTTTTGAAGAAGTGACGGAGGGCGGTGTGTACGTGCTCCTAGAGTACCAGGTGGGTGCAATGCACCAACAGCATCACATTGATCATGATACAGACGCGCATTGTGTCTGTGCCTGAGTTTGTGTGTATGTGTGTATGTGTACATGTATCTGTGTCTGTGTATATGTCTGTATGTGTGATCAAGCCTATTGAGCACACATCGTGTGATACGTCATCTTGACCGTGCAGGTCATTTACGGAGGGCGACTCGACATTGATGCGCAATTGATTTCTCCGTCGGGAAATAAGGTCTATGCGAGTCAGAAAAAGCAGTACGATCAGTACGGTTTTACCGCCGATGAAATCGGAGAATACAAGGTGTGCATGCATCCATGTGTGGCCTTGTCACTGGATCGCTGTATGTTCGGCTGCGGTTCGGTCCGTCGCGTGTTGTTGTTGTGGTGATGCTGTCCAGGCACGTTTGTTGTTTGTTCACTGTGCGGCTATATCGCTTGGCGGTCTTGCAAAGATAACGACGCACTGCAGATACGGCGATGTATTTGGCCTTGTCTTTTGTGATTGCAACTTCACAAGGAGGCAACGCACTCTTACTGATGCATCTTTTGTATTATTATGTATCGTTTTTTTCTTCTTGTGTGATGTTTCCCCCCTTTCTGTCCCCCCATGTTGTGCTGCCAGGTGTGCTTTGGCAACGAGTTTTCGACTTTTGCGCACAAGACGGTGTACTTTGATTTTCAGGTTGGACCCGAGGACCCAATAATCGAGAAGGCAACCGCACTGACACTGCTCGAGTCGTCCACCGTTAATATTCACGAAGCACTGGTCAAGGTGTGTTGCAATTTCAAACGTCAAGTCCTCTGTGTGTGTGTGTGTGTGTGTGTGTACGGCGTTCTTTGGCTGGGGCAGTGGTACATTGTTGTTTTCATTTTTGGTGGGGGAGGGGCGGGGGGGAGGGG
>CALSCR010001547.1:0-14135 GCA_943704495.1 Pigoraptor chileana
TTGTTGCGGTACTATTACACCGCCTGTCAAGGGTGATGACGGCGACGCCCGCACAATATCAAGTTTGCGCGCATCAGCGGTAACTGTCAAAAAACTATCGAACCTCCAGATTGTCGCGCGATGAATCATGAAAACACCAAATGAGGTCATCATGAGCAGTGTAATGCCATATATCCTTATCTGTGATTGCCGGCGCAGGCTGCAGCCCGCCATCGGTACAGGGAGCATGTTCGGCATGGCCGTGCCGTCCGTGTGTAACGAAAGATGTCTCAACATCTTAAAGATGCCTCATCTTTCGTTACACTCAACATCTTTTTTCGTTACACACGGAGGTACAGCGTTCTTGTATTGAGAACCACATGCCGGGCTATTGTCTTCAAGAGACCGGGAGAGGGTCACGTGACCATCGTGATCCTCCTCACATTCCCGCTCACGTTTTGTGAAGGCGGAGAACGTCCTCGTTCGACCAGCGGGTGCGACTGACTCAAAAGGTTGACGGAGTCTTGAAGTGGCAAAGGAACCACACTGCTATCCGAAGTAGGTGGGACAGGCAGATTCTCAAAGATCATAGTGTCATCCAGTGTAGGAGAGTCGGGTGGTGTTGTCCATGTGATGTAAGGACGAAGACGTTGAACATGGGCGCGCGCTCCGTGTTAGCCCGTATTTTTTGCTTGCGTGTGGAAATGAGAGAGATGTTCGCGTATTCCAGGTCGAATGTAACAAATTCAGGACACGAACGACGCGGTAAGGCTTCGTGGCGGTGAGACGAACTTGCGTAACCCCCAGACGATATTGAGAATTCCAATCGCGGTTGGTCCATTTCCAGCGTGGCGAGGTTAAGTATGCGGCTCCATAGGGAGTTAATGTAGCCGCAGAAGAGTACCATATTAAATGGCTGCTGTCATCCGCTGAGATGGTTATGGGTGGCTTGCGTCGAATTGGGAGGCTGAGACCGGTGGGGGCGCAGAGCAGAATCCGTCAGAGCGTAACGGAGCGGCGGGCGAGATCGTAGAGTAGTTAGCATGGTGTGCGTCATGCTTGACGGGTCCACGCGAGGGAGGTTGTACAGAAGAAGGCCATGTGTGTATAGTTGTTGGCTTGGCTTCTGACAGCTTGTGCATTTCGAGCGTTGTGGATGCGGAGAGTGTGACGAGGCACCATGTCATGGGACCGACGACGGGGACCTGTTAGCCAGTCTACTCATTGGCGTAAGAAGTAAAGCATTACAAAGAGGTGCGAATCTTGGTGTAGGATTTGAAACGCACGTAAACGCGAACGCAAGTGATAGCGACTACGAAACGCAAGGAAGAAAAAAAGAAATTTAATCGATTTGTTCAAATTTTGAGGAGACAGGTCATGATCACTGAATGAACCTGGGGATTCACATCCCAGCAAAATCAAACTCAGACAGGAAAGCTGTAAACTGTCTGAGTACTGAATAGGCCAGTGTCGGAGAACGAATAAGCATGGGAACCAAATGTAACGAAAGATGATGAGGTACAGCGTTCAGTCAGTCAGCCAGTCAGTCCAGCGTTAGTCAGGCCCGCAGCGTGGGCGTGCCGAGAACGAGTCGGCGTGACGGGAGGATATACCGGTCCCTATTCGTCCGTCAGTTGAGCAGCCGATATTGATCTCCCGGACACGCCGCAATCAGATTTCAGTGGAGTCGCCAGTGCCGGTTTATAACGACTGAGAAATGACATTATCTCGGAACGCTACTACTGTACGATTAAATTTTCCGGCATGTGAACCAATTTAGGTTAAATGACTTCTCAAATTTTCCGGCATATGAACTGCGATACAGAACCCGCCGGAAAAAACGACAAACGATCGGAAACGTTCAATGTCAAACTAGATAAACTGCGGTATTAGTAGACAATTTGTGCAGTCTGACCACCATTGGTCACGTGTCACGGGCGCCGAACGGGTCGCAACACTCGGTCAGTCGAGTATGAACGAGTTTAATGATCTGATGGCGATTACTTTATAAATCGAGGAGTGCGTTTCCCAAGCGCAGTCCACGCGCGATCCGACGTGACTTTTTGGTGTTTTTAAGACTGAGTTTGTTCGGGCAAAAACACACACCGCAAACCATTCCGTCGTAGACACCCACAAATAATAGCAGTTTGTGCGTGGTTCGCCTAATTGCTCCACGATGAGCATCGCGCCAAGTGCGCTGTCGCAGCGGCGGCGCCTTCTTCTGTACAGTCCCCACGACAGGGACAAGATCCTTGTCGCCTCCAACGACCTCCGCCTGTATGAACTCTCTTTTCGATCACAGTCGCAAACGGTTGATGGACCCGCGGGACTCAACTACCAGTCATCCCAGCAGCGAGCTCACCGCAGTGATGATACACATGTGTCATCTCGCCCAAAGCGGGGGGTGACGCTTGTCGGTGTGCGTTCGGAGCTTCCTCTGTGGAAATGCGCCGCCTGGTATGAGCGCCCTCAGCCACGTCATCTTCTCGCGGTGGGCCAATCCAACGGCAACGTCACACTGACGGCATTTGGTGCCGAGGCTGACCGTGCATCGGGTGTGTTGTGCGAACTGCGTCCCAAGCATGCGCGCGCATGCAATGCTGTGTCGTGGAACACGGCCGCACCCACGCATCTCGCCGCCGCGCTCGAAAAGGCAAGAAACGACGCATCCCTTCTCGTTTGGGACATTGCCTCGTCGCTGTCCGCGGACACCAGTGCGTCGGGCGTCGACAGCACAGCTCCTACTCCCCGACCGGATCCAACATCGCGGTCGCAGTCATCGCTGAAACCGCTTGCGGAGCTTTGCCAATACGAGGCGGTGCAGTCTGTCGTGTGGTTTCCAGCGGAGAAGTCGGTCCTTGCAGCCGGCGTTGGGATGAAGTATCTCCGCATCTTTGATCTCCGCGAAGAATCAACGAGTCGCAGTGCAGCCGTTGCGACAACCAAAGCTGTGTTTGGCGCGTGCATCGATCCATTCAACGGCAACCGGCTTGCATCCTTCTCGACGACGGAGGGCATCGTGAAGGTGTGGGATGTTCGCCGGATGTCCGATCCCATCCTCTCTCTCACGACAGATCCAAAGCAGATTGCGCACATTTCGTGGTGTCCATCACGTGCCGGTCTCCTCGCTGCTCTCTGCAAAGACTCACTTGCCGTGGACGTCTGGTCGATTGCTGAACTCGAGGGCGAGAACATGGCTGACGTCATTGGCAACGCAGCAACCGCAATGACGTTGATGGGCGGTGCAGCAAACGCATCGAGTGCCTCGCTCGCGATGGACGCGGGATCGGGTGTTATGCAGAGCGTGTCTGGACTGGGTGTGTCGGGGGGAATGAGCCAATCGGCGGCGTCGGGACTGGATGTGTCTGGAGGCGTGTCGTCCGCATCCGGGGCTGTTGTGCAGAGGTCGTTTCGGGCTGCAGTCACTGACTCGCCAATTGGATCGTTTTGTTGGCATCCGACGACTGCGGCGACGCTTGCGACGATAACGGCGATGCAGGGCGTTGTAGAGGAGTTCACAATCCACGGTAGGCTGCTGTGTGTGCGTGTGCATGTGTGTGCATAGGCGGGCGTGTGTGTGCATGAGCGTGTCTCTGTGTATGTTTGTGTGTGTGTGTGTACTATTTCATATCTGTTTTGTAGGGTGTGCGTTTATTATTTCTCGCTCTTCTCTTGAAATTGCACCTTACACATCACTGTTTTCCTTCTTTCGTGACCACTCAGACACGGCGTGTATGTCATGGTCGCCGCACGGGCACTTCACATGGGCGGTATGTGTGCTTGTCTTGCCACCGGAGATCACTCTTCTATTCCTTGAGTGCAAACTGTGATGCGAATCTGTAGAGCCCATGTCTCTGTCTCAGTGTACTCTTTTCCTTCCTTTTGCTTTTACACAAGAGCAATAGACAACGAAAAGGGAAAATCGCATGGAGAGATTATGGTTGGATAGGAGCACTCTTGGATCAAAATGGTGTCGATTAATCGCTCCCCACACATATATACACACATACACACACGCACACAACCTCAAACCACGCAATCGTTACAGGACGGTCGGCGCGCCAAGACAGTATTTTGTGGGCGACCGGAGACGTCGCCTGATGCACATCCAGGACTTGCAGCTGAGCTTGAGACAGACATTTCGCTTACAATGTACCGCCGCGCTAAGGAGGGATACGGAATGCAGGTGTGTGTGTGTGTGCGTGTGTGTGTGCAGTTCACCTGTGTATCTGAGTGCATGCGTATTTACGAGCGCGCTCTGTGTGTATGAGTAAAGGATGGTGCTGAGTATGTTTGATACTTTGTGAATTGGTTCGATCTCAGTTGCTAATTGCACCCATTGCCGATGCCGACATACGCCACTCACTCAATCTAAACCAAACAAACAAACCCAACGTCTTGCTTCATCCACAATCTAATGAAAAACAAACTGCAGATTTCGTCCAATCTGAAGCTTGCCGAGAATGACGGCGAGCTCAACACGCTGTGGAGCTGGCTGAGTCACGTGAGCGGGCTCTTCAAGAAGGGGCGTGTGCAGATCGGGAAGCAGGACTTTAGTTTTGTGGGCGTCAAGGCCATACTCAACGCAGACGCATCTGCGCTTGGTGAGTATATGAACACCAATCCGACCCGTCTAACTCTCTCTCTCTCTCTCTCTATGAGCTTGGAGTCGATGGGCCTAGGCCTAAGGCGTTTTGAGTACTGAAGGTCTCTCTCTCTCTGCCTGTGGAGTCCACGGGTACAGCGCCCAAGACACTGACCTGAATCATACATTTCTGTTTGCACTTTTTGTCTTTACGTTTGTATTGGTCTCGTGTACGAACCCGATTGGCATGGCATGGCGATAAACAAGTGACTATGATCCCACATTTGTGTGGAGTCGATGTGCGTGTGCATTAATGCGGGGATTTTTTTAGTGTCGCATTTTAATTGTGTTTGTGAGTCTAATTTATTGTGTTTGTGAGTCTTATTTTTTGTGTTTTTGAGTGTATTTTTTTGGTGTTTTTGAGTCTACTCGGTGCGTTCTGTCGCATTCATCCCCACATGACACATCCCACATCCCGCATGCGCCTTTTGTGCATCCGCAACATTCAGGTGCTGTCTCTCTCTCCAGCTCGTCGTCCATGTCGTCGGTGGCGCCGTCCATGCACGACCAGTCGCTCTTCTTCCCCGTGCACCAATCGACACAACGGCGCCTTGCTCTGGCCGTGTGCGGATGGGGCTTTGATCCGCGGGATCGCACAGCCCTTGAGGCGGCGCTGAAGAAGTATGTAGTCCTCTCTCTCTTGTCCCTGCACAATACCTGTCCTCTCTCTCTGTTTCTCTCTCTGCTGCTTCCTCGATCTGTCTCTCTCTCTTGTGGAGTCCGGGCACAGCGCCGATGACACTGACTTGAATCCTACATGTCTCTCTGTCTCTCTGTCTTTCTGTCTCTCGCTCTCTCTCTCTCTCTCTCTCTTGTGGAGTCCATGGGTACAGTGTCTGGGACCCTATAACGCACTCTTCGACTTGCTTTTTGGCTCTGGTGTTCTTGTGCATGCGGTCCACGCGCTCATTCTCATCTTTGTTGTTGTGAGTCTATCTGCACTCAAATCGTCATTACAATGGAATAGTGTATACTTACCCGCCCTTTTGTCTTGTTTGTCTTGTTTGTCTTGTTTTTGTTTTTTGTTTTTTGCAGGCTTGAAGACGAGGGTCACTTTGAAAAAGCCGCCGCAATCGCACTGTTCCATCTCGACATCAGGCGCGCAATAGTCGCGCTCAAGTCGGGTGCGGCTTCCGATGCAACGAAGGGTGGGCGCTCTGCGTGTCTGTGTGTTTGATGTGTGTGTCTGTGTCTGTGTGACTGTGTGTGTGTGTGCGTAAGTGTGCGTGGGTATGTGTGTGCCTGTGTCCGTGCGTGTCTGTGTGTTTGCGAGAAAGCAATCACACAGTCCAAATCGACCTGTGACATGTGCATCCACATCATTATCAGCATCATCACCAACACTAGCCACCACAACCTTCTTCATGTTCGTCTTCCGCAGTGTCACCAGAGAAGAAAAACGCACTCAATTTGATCGCGCTCGCACTTGCTGGATACACTGACTCGAAAAATACGCTGTGGCGTGAAATGTGTGGGTCGATGCACGAGAGTCTCCCCGACGCGTATCTGCGCGCGTCGTTTGCGTTTCTGACGAGCGGGGAACGCGATGGATTTGTGGATGTGCTCCGGGAGACTGATATGGCCCTTGTGGACAGGATTGGATTCGCGTGCCGCTTCTTGCCGGATGCGCAGGTGTGTGTGTGTGTGTGTGTGTGTGTGTGTGTGTGTGTGTGTGTGTGTGTGTGTGTGTGTTGTATGTGTGGACTCATGTCGTAATGTGTGAGCTCATGTTTATAACTGCTTGTGCTTGTGTTGTAACTGTATTTGTTGTATATGTGTGTCTGTACATGTCTGTTTAAGTGCATCTTTTTCCGTTACTGTCTTCACGTGTGCTATCAGCGCACAACACACTTCTCCTTTTACGTGTTTTGTCGGCATCGATGCTTGCCCTCGTCTTGATCATACACTTATATGCTCTTGCACACGCATCTTGTACGCATCTTGCGCGCACACCCCCAAACAAATCAGCTGAAGCAATACGTGGATCAGATTGCGGAGGCGAGTGTGAAGACGGGTCGATTGAGTGGGATCTTGCTGACGGGTCTCACGGGGGAGGGCGTTGATCTCATGGATGCGTATGTCAACAGAACCGGCGATGTCCAGACAGCGTGTCTTGCAATGGCGCGCACGCGACAGCAGGATCAACGCGTGCGGCGGTGGACGGAAGTGTGGGTGGCTTTTGCTGTATGTGTGTGTGTGTGTGTGTGTGTGTGTGTGTGTGTTTGTATATATAAATATAACGTATATATATGCGTGTGTGTGTGTGTATGTGTGTGAGATTGTACATATGCCATTTATGTAAATTATGTGCCGCCGAGTGACGAGTTGTCGCCGCACCCACCCTCCCACAGCTACCGCGAGCTCCTTGACCAGTGGCGCCTGTGGCACGAACGCGCTTCTCTTGATGTGAGCCGGCTTCATCTTGACGATCAGCTGCGTCCCGCACAGCAGGTCTTTGTCAGATGCAACTTTTGCAACCAATCTATTGCGAGTGCGATGATCTCAATGGGTCCCGGGGGACGACCCGGCGGATATGCAAGTAGTGGTTCTGGGGGACCGCCTTCGCGGCCCAAGGTCGGTAGTCTTGTATTGTGTGTATGCTGTGTGTCTGTGTGTGTATGATGTTGTGTGCGTTTGGGTTTACTCTGTTCTTGTTGACTATGCTTCAAATTGGTTGTTATTCTGCCTGCGGAGGTTATTTTGAGTGGTGCCCATCCAAAGCAATGACAGAGTGACCCGTTTTCTCAAACTTTGTTGTATGGGCTCATGCGCGTAGGTGACGAGCTGTCCAAGCTGTCGCAAGCCACTTCCGCGGTGCGCACTCTGTCTCATGCCGATGGGAACGGCCGCGTCCGCCCCCGTGGCGAGTCAAGGTGTGTGTGTGTGTGTTGTGTGTGTCATGTGTTGGAGGGGGGAGGAGGTATGTATGCGTGGATGGGTGTGTGGAATTGAGTTGATTGAGTGGGTATTGTGGTCTTTTGTAGAAGTGGCATGCTAAACACGTATTTCATTAGAAAAACGCTTCTCACTCTTCATATATACGCACACACACACATTGACCGACACACGCACACGCACACACACATACACACACACACACACACTCACTCACTCACTCACTCACACTGACACTCACTCAAACACACACACACATTCACTCACATTGACACGCACACACATACACACACGTACACACGCACACACATACACACACGTACACACGCACACACGCACACTCACACTCTTACACTCACACTCACACTCACACACACGCACACACACGCACACCCACACACACACACACACACACACGCACACACGCACACACGCACACACACGCACACACACACACACACACATATATATCTTCAGGGGAAGAGGCGGACACCACGCTTGCGACCCCTCGCCAGCCAGGCAACTTCCGCTCGTGGTTTACGTGGTGCCAGTCGTGCCGCCACGGAGGCCACGCGGGTCACGTGATCGAGTGGTTCAATACGCACTCTGAATGCCCCGTGACCGGCTGCGACTGCCGGTGCATGGAGTTGGACAGAAGCAGCCTCGATCGTAACGGATGAAGTGCCCGCAACTCCGCACATTATATCTTCGGTCTGTGTTAATGTGTCCGGCGGTCTGTGTGTCGTGTTTGTGTGTGCATGCATGTGCGTGTGTACATCTGTGCATTTGCGTTTGTATTTCTTTCTTTTTGTTTGTATTTCTTTCGTTCTGTATGACGGAGTCCATAAATTGCCCAAGACGGCACTAACTGAATCCTACATCTGGTTGTATATCTATGTCTATACAATTATTGTGTGTATGGATGTGTATGTCAGCGTTGCGCTACGGCGTATTGGTGAGGACAATCTGTAAACTGCCTGGCGTTTACTATGATCAGCACCAACGGCACCCTCGACCAGCCTTCCTCCACAGCTTAGTGATGACTTGAGAGATAATGACCCAATTATTAATAATTTGCCATTTGTAAGAAGTGTGTTTTGTGGGTTTTGTGCAGCCAAACTCGTTTTTTTTCTTTCCAATTTCATATGTCGACCATGCGCTCGCTTGTCATTGTAGTGCACCATAGTGACTGACCAGTCAAGTGTCCGGACAGCAAGCGGGTTCAGAGAAGTTGGTAATACCCACGGGCAGAGTGACCAGAGTGAGTCATTCTTTTTTAAATAGAATCGAAATTATGTTATCGTGGCGCAAAGTGCAGTTTGACGCAAAACGACGACGGAATGAAAGACAAAAAAGAATGAGGGAATGCAATGAAGAGGAGACGATGCCACTCAAGGGCTGCTGCTTGCCACTCCGAGCAGAGCGTTGATGCGGCGGTCCAATTCAACCATAATGGGATTTGTCGCAGTGTACGCCCCCGTGCGAGAGAGCGCCTCCCTCTCGCTGATCAGACGCTGAAGCTCAACCACCGCCCTGTCACCGTCGTCATCATCACCACTTGTGTTTGCATCTTGTGCAGTGAACTTCCTGCCCCTATTGTTGTTGTCATTGCTGTTTTCGTTGTTGTTGACGAAGTTTCGATCACCTTTGCCCTTTCGCGGAGACGACGAGCGCTGTCGACTGGCGTCCGTCACGTGCGCCTGGCCGCTCTCAACGGCGTGTTTAAGGTGTGTTATTTGTTCGCGGATGCCTGCAAGTTGTTCTCTCTCGCCACGCGCAACGTCAATATCCTCTCTCGCGAGATAACGCAAACGCAACTGCTCGACCTGAAGTGTCGGTGGCGTATGTATGTGTGTGTGTGTGTGTGCGTGTATGTGTGTGTAAGGACAAAGGAGAAGAACAATAACATAAACAGAGCGATGAGCAAGAGAAGCGCAGAATATTGTTTGAACATTCTTGTGGATCATACAGCCTGCTATACACTAACCAATCACTATAGTGTATATTTCATCACTCACTCCCCCCAAACACACACAAACACACACACACACAAATGTGCACACCCACTCAAGAGCAACAATAACAGCAAAACAAGCACAGAATGCCACAACACACACACGTACCTCTGCACGCTCTCGCCTCAACCTCGCCTCTGCATCGGCCGCCTCCTTCTGCCGCAGCGTCGCAATCTCCCTCAGAGCCCTCGCCCACTGACTCTTATAGTGCTTCTTGCTCTTCACCGCCGTGTCCAGCCGCTGCACAACATCTGCAAGCTCCCCGCGCACCGACCGCAGTTCCTCGGATAGCTTTGTCTCTGGTTTCTGTGCGTGTTGGCGGCGGTGCGAGGCAAAGTCCGTCTCCACTTGCGTCAGTCGCTGCTCAGTCTCGCGCAATTCACGCTCCAGCCGCTCCTTGGCGCGCTCGGCGTCCTTGGCACGTGATCTCTCAAGCTCCATCTTGCGGACCATGTCATCCTGCGTGGGTGTGTGTGTGTGTGTGTGTGTGTGTGTGTGTGTGTGTGTGTGTGTGTGTGTGTGTGTGTGTGTGTGTGTGTGTGTGTGTGTGTGTGTGTGTGTGTATGTGCGGGCAGGGACACCAGGAGACAGAGATGGGATATAATTCAGTGCTCGTTCAAGGGCCCACAAACGCAAAAGAGAGAGGGTGATACAGAGACTGAGTGTGGGAGAGTGCCCTTCAATATTTTAAACGCATTCTTAGATACTGTGTCCATCGACGAAGTAGCAAGAGAAAGGTGGGATTCAAGTCAATGACGTGAGCGCTATGTCCACAGACTTCACACAGAGGAGAGAGGAGGAGAGAGAAAAGGGGGGAGGGGAACCCAAAACAAGGACAGAGGGGGGACTAGCAGGCCTTGTCGCTTGAGCTGTGCAGATATTGCGATCAGTGACAAGACATCATGAGCACCTGCATCCTGCGCGACGCATCCTTCAGTTCGTCCTTGTCGCGCTGAAACTCCCGTTGCAGACGCTCCTGTTGCATACGCAGTTCCTCCTCTCCCCGCAAGAGAGCACGCTCCCTGCATGGACATAAACAGGACATCAAACATTAACAGCAACAACACCAACACCAACAAATAGTTGCAATAATGAGCGTTTGAAGTTTGAAGTCCTTATTGCAGTACATAATGCGCGATTGGACATAAAATGGATGTGGCAGAGACACGAGGAGCTACTCTACTCCTGCATTCACGTACCTGCTCATTCACCACACCTCGCAGACACCAGCGAATGCATACAGCTCTGTACACACACACACAAACACACGCACACACACACACACACCTTGTCTCCAGCTCGTCAAGCGAAGACCGCAGCGCTGTCTCCAGCTTCTCATACTCTGTCGTTTTCCTTCGCACGACCTCTTCCCTCTCTCTGTCTCTCTTCTTAAACTCGTCAGTGAGTGCGGCAAGCAACTGTGCCTCCCTATCTGCGAGGCGTCGCATGAACCGCTCCTCCTCTGTCGTCTTCCACAGCTCGAGGTCGATAGCAGCACGGTACTCGGGAGACTCGCGAGACACACCTTCAACGTCGTGCACATTTGTGTGCGGGTTTGTCTGACCATGCGCATGCCCGTGATGTGCATGTGCATGTGCATCGCCTACATCAGCCGCTTCGCGCGACACATGCGCCGAAGGGCGGAAGGCCGAGATCCCCGCAGGCACATCACGTGGCACGCCGTCATGTCTCGGCAGTGCGTCGTGGTGGTGAGGCAGGTGATCGGGTCGCACATCACTGCGGGATGTGACGTGTGCCGCAGGATCGCCGACAATGCCAAGCACCTGGAGTGCGAGGAGCACCCGCACTTCCGCCATCTTTGTAACAGCACCGCCTTCCTCAAACGCACAGACAGAGACATAACTGTCGTGTGTCTGCTGTTTGCCAATGCCGCTGTCGAGCGTCGTGAGGGGTGCAGAGAGCACGCTTGCGAGGGACACGCGCGCAATGCCCAGGAGTACATCCCGAAGGAATCTGTGATTGGTTGATTCGTGTGGGATGTTTGTGATTGGTGTGATGTGGGCGTGTTGGCGACGTGTGGTTCATGCAACTCGAACGGTTATGGAAACAATGCATGTCCACACACACACACACACACATACATACATACATACATACATACATACACGCACATGATGCTTACAAATACACAGACACACACACACACACACACATAAGCACACACAACACTCACTTGTCTTTGTGGTACATTTCAATGGTGAGGGGCACGCGATCGAGATACGTTCGCAGCTGTCCAGCAGATGCAGTGAAATCAAATGCACAGAATCCATTCGAGACAGGCCTTTCCGTCCCCCTCTCTAGCTCGAGGGGAGGGTGTGTGAAAACGGGAGACGACGACCCAAAAAACGGATAGCTATATCGAAAATACACGCTGAGGGGCACGTTCGCATTGAGCTCTTTCGTGCTACGGATGTCGATCGCGTATCGCAGGTGATAAGTGCTGAGGTCGTCTGGATGCAAGTGCCGCGTTACTGGCGGGTTGAAAAGATCATTCTTGCGATCGATCGTGTATGTGTCTGCGGAGGCCGAATCGTCTCCCGGCACAACAGGCGCTGCCAAAGTGCGTTGTGGGCGCAGTGGCGATGTTCCCTCTGCATGCACATGTCCTCCGCGCGACTGGTTGTGCGCCTTCGCGGGCGGTGCGCGGTCACCTTCGTCGCCGTCATCGTGCCCGTTACCAACATCCGATTCCTCATTGCCGTCACTGTCACCGCGGTCACCTTCGCCACCGTCCAGACTGTCCGGTTCCGCACGCCCACTGTCCCTGTCAGTGCGCACGCCACGCACCGTATTGCCCCTGATTTCATCGCCACTTTCGTCTCTGTGAGCCCCGGATGATGATGACGCAATTGGTTTGCGGAAGTTCGCCTCGCCAAACTGGACGCCAGTGACCTTTCCCACAACCACACCATCATCGCCATCACCAGCCCCGACATCACGTGACCGATGCTGGTTTCCACCAACGTCGTCTCCTTTTCCTTTCGCCCGCTCCGCCGCAAGCTCACGGCGGGCACGATCGGCCATCTCTCTTTCTTGCTCGACAGTTGCACGCACGGCGTCGTCGAATGTGACTGCTTCGTTTGCCCGTTCGAGGCGCAACCCAGCGGTGATCTCCGGCTTCTCCTTCATTGCAGCACGGCGGCCCAGCAGGGGCAGTGTGCGCAGTCGCAGCCCACCCGACAGTGTGTCGCGAATGTCCAGATTAGCGTACCCAAGCGCATCCCTCGTCCCATTCGCCGCCACATCAAAGCACGTGAGGCGGACGGGGGTGCGATGCAGGCGAAAGTACTCCATTGCGCGCCGGTCCGTCTCCCACGAAAGGTCGGTGTTGATAGAACATGTCGTGTCGAGAGCGACGGGATCACTCGTGATGGGCGCCTCGGCTCCAATCTTCACCTCGACAATAAGGTTGTGTCCCACTCTTCGCGGGAATCCTCGACCTGCGCCAAAAGCACAAAAAACACACACACACAAATCGAAATCAGATTTCGAAATTGTGTGTCGAATATTGCGGCGTTACAAAGTTTTAACCACTGCATGTGTGAGAGGAGCGTGCGCGTGCACAATATCTGCTGTGAAGTGTTTATCCGCACCTTCCGTGATCGTCACAGTGAGGAGCATATCCGGGGCGTCTGCAGACTGCGCCTGCCGCCCAGCCATCCTGTCCAAAAGTGCGTCCAGCGAGCACACACACAAACAGAGAATTCACGCGCCCTATCTGTTTAGATATATATATGCGCTTTTGCTCTCTTCTTCTGATATCTATCTCGGTGCAGGCCGCCTCACACTTCCGGCACGATTCGATTTGTTCCTCTGTTTGTCTCGCTTTGGCGCGCAATTTTTCAAAAAAATTGGGGTAAAAAAAAGTGCGCAATTCATTCCGAGATCTCGGGTACAATTTTTCAGTTGCTCACGTGACTTGTGCCTCACTGAACCCGGACAGTTCAACCAGCTCTGAATGCCGGAGTGCGAGAGGATCTGCGATTGATGATCGCAGACGGCGTTGTGTTACGTGCAAATAAAATGGAAGAGACCCTTCATTGAAATGTTCGTTACTTCTTGTGCTGAGCACCCGCTGCTGGTCACTCGCCTCGTAACTATGTAATCGCCACTTGTGCGCGCAGTTTGTGTACCCCAGCGCTTGCGACAATGGGCCGCCTGTTTGCTGGTGATTGGCGCGGGGATCTCACTGCCTTTTCCAGGTCTCCCTCTTCATTTCTTGCCGAAAGGGGTCTCGATGAGGAGTCATTTGTCCACGAGGCTTTGCAGGTATCACGTCAATGCATCGTGCATCGTGCATTGTGCACATGACTGCTTGCGTTGTGTCACGTGCGCTCGTACGTTCGTGCGTTGGCATCTGCATTGGAGTGTGCCTCTGATTGATTGTGTCTGTGTCTCGCTTTCTGATACATTGGCTGTTGCCCTTCCCTTCCCCTGCCCCCCTTGCACACTTACAAATGCACATTCACACACCCACTCACACACACACATACATATACATATATATACACACACACACATACACACACACACACACACACACACACACACACACACACACACACACACACACACACACA
>CALSCR010001549.1:0-11769 GCA_943704495.1 Pigoraptor chileana
GGGGTGGGTCGGTGGGTGGATGGGTGGGTGTGGATATGTGTGTGTGTGTGTGTGTGTGTGTGTGTTTGTACAAAGAAACGCAATGTCGCACTCAAAGCTGATTCGAAGCAAGAGCACATGAAGCGCAAGGCAAGGCACCATCGGCTGTCCCCAAGTGACACGCACAGATGCACACGCACAGATGCACTGAACAGAACAGAACACGGACAGTGGAGCATCCGCACGCACTGCCACTGCATGACGTATTGGTACTAGGCGGGGATCAGGAGGACCTTGACGGCCGTTGCGACGGCGAACAGAGTGACGAGGTCCCCCATTGCGCTCAGGGGCCACTCGGCACGCGCACACACACACCAACACACACGCGCACACAGCCACAGACGCAGACACAGACACAAACACACACGAACAAACACACACGCACGATCACGCAGACATACAGATATGCACACAACGCACGCACACACACACACGGCTGCCGCAGGCTCTCCTTCTCTAACATACACACGCCAGTGTATGACAGTAAGATATAAATCCCACAGAGTGTGTGTGTGTGTTTCTGAAACTGAATTCAGACGGCTTAGTGTAGTGGCTGGCTGACGTCAGACATCACGTGCGCACTGTAAGTGGATTGTGACACATTTGTCAAAACACTTTTATTCGTGTCTAATCACGCACAATTAACATACACCACCGACGATTGCACTGCGATTCAAAGCCGAGATATGCTTCAATGGTTGGGCGTGCAGAGACGTGGATCCATTGAAGGTGGAGGCATTGCACCGGTCGCACGCAATGGTCGCATGATTGACGCACGCAGACACTAACAGTGACTTGACCCCGGTTGCCCTGGGGGCGCACGAGTGTGCACGCGTGTTGCTGCACCGTGCCGATCTACACGCACTTTACATCGTTTGATCGACTGTGTGTGTGTGTGTGTGTGTGTCAGTGACACGGCGTAATCCATTGCTATGGACACCGGCGAACTGGACCGCGATGCCGTTGCACGTGACCCTCTCTCCGTCTGTCTAACGGTGAGTAGTTGAGCTTGCGGTTGAAGCCGTCCGATGAATACGTTGCGGAAAAGAGATGGCGGTGGTCTCCATTGAGTGCCGTGGAGGCTTTTGAAATATAAACCAGTGTCGGAGAAAGGGACGCGTGCTGATCACCCGTCACCCTGGTGCCCATGTGAGAACGAGCACGTGCACGTGATCTGACACTGCGCCCTTGGCCTGCACATGTTGGTGTTGGTTGTTGGAACTGCGACAGGCGGGGGGCGTTGCGGGCGCACTCGTCGATATCACCCTTTTCCCGCTCGACACACTCAAAACGCGATTGCAGTCGCCCCGGGGATTTGCGGCATCGGGTGGCTTCAAGGGCATGTACGCCGGCCTCGGTCCCGCCGCCATCGCATCTGTGCCATCGGGTGAGTTTGCGTGTTTGTATCGCACTGTGCTTGTTGTGAATTTGCTGTCCCTTGCTGCACGCCTTTTTGGAGTGGGCGTGTGCTCTGCGCATGGGTCCCATTTGACACAAACACACACAGCACAAACTGACACACACAGACATACAAAGAAGCACGCACATGCCGACACGCATACGCACGCGCATTGAGATGCACAGGCGCACCCACCCACACACACACATATATATGTATATATATATTGACACTCTGTTAATTCATTGTGCGTTTTTGTTCGCAGCATCCACCTTCTGGCTCAGCTACGAGTTCTTCAAAGGGCGACTGGCGGACGCTTTTCCGTCGGCGAATGCATCCGCAGTCCACATGGCTGCCGCCTCATTTGGTGAAGTGGTGAGTGTGCAATTGTTACGCCACTGGACGCACTGCAGTGCTTGTGTGTGGTTGTGTGTGAGTGCTTGTTATTTGTGTGTGTGTGTGTGTGCGCGCGTGTGGAGTGGAGTGTGTGTATGTGTGTGTGTGGGGTGTGTGTGAGTGCTTATTATTTGTATGTGTGTGTGTGTGTGTGCGCGCGTGTGGAGTGGAGTGTGTGTTTCCCCTAAGGGGGTGGCCGTTGCGTGTGCCAATTCTGTAATATATTGATTTACAATCTGTATTCTGTTCCATACACACACACACACACACACACACACACACACACAGAGTGCGTGCGTAGTGCGTGTGCCGGCAGAAGTGCTCAAGCAGCGGCTCCAGGCACGCATGCATCCCACATTTGGCGAGACGTTGCGTGACCTTATTGCCACAAACGGAGTGCGAGGATTGTACCGGGGGTTCGCATCGACCGTCGTCCGCGAAATCCCGTTTTCACTGATTCAATTTCCTCTTTATGAGCGACTTAAGGTAGGTGTGTGGGTGTGGGTGTTTGCGTGCTACGGACTCTGCCTGTGTGTATCTTAGGTATCCACAGCAGTGAGTAAGCAAGCTTTTGCCCCTTTTTTCCCGTTATGGGGTGAGTCACATGAACAATTCCTGATCTCGATTGTGTTGTCTTTTGCACGTGCGTGCGTGTGTGCGTGCATGCGTGCGTGCAGATCGCGTGGGGGGAACGGCAGACGGGGCCTCTCTCGGGATGGCAGATGGCGCTGTGCGGATCCGCCGCCGGTGGTGTGTCCGCTGCGCTCACAACACCCCTCGACGTCGTGAAAACACGCATCATGCTATCAACGGCACGTGATCGCCATCCGCCCCCTTGTCTGCTGTGTGCATCCATCACGCGCCCAACCCACACCCTCACCTACACACAGACACCCACACCCACACACACACGTGCCTGAGGTGTTGTTGCACTCCTCAGTTGTTTTCTTCACTCTGAAACCCGTAATCGCACTTTCTCGAGTGGATGGTGTGGTGGCAGTCTGTTGCAGGCTGCAATTCATTCCACAACCCTACACAACCCTACCGCAACCCCTAACCAGCTCTTACTGACAAATATCCTCCCTCTTTCCCCCCTTTGCCTCACGCCGGGTTTGTCTCCCGTCGCACACTGCTTTCAATGGTGTGCACGCGCAGAAGTCGCAGGGCGTGGGTCAGTACAGCGGGGTCGTCCGCACTGCCGTCCGAATCGCACAGGAGAGTGGCATCCGGGGTTTGTTTGCCGGCGTCGCACCGCGCACAATATGGATCAGCATTGGCGGTGCGGTTTTCTTTGGTGGATACGAGCAAACAAAGCAGCTGCTGCGAACGGTGGCGCCCCCTCGGTGATGGGAGGAGCGGCGATGCGTATGTGGATGCGTGTAGCACTACGTGGGAAAGATTGAATTGGGTGCGTGTGTTGCTCAAGTAGTGCGCGGCTTATGCGGGCCAGATATAAAGTTAGTTCGTGTGTTGCGCACAATATCCCTTCCGATGGAGTGAGCGTGCCCACACAACACTTGCATCCACCCACACGCACACAGCATGTAAAACGGCCGCGGCTGTGTGGCTAACGAAAAGTTCTTGCGACGACTTGGTGATTGCAGTGTGGTCGCGCGGCAGTGGCCGGCGTGCACGGATTGAAAAGTGTAGCACCGGTATCATAAAAGCGTTGAGTGGTGTCCTCTGAATCATTGAGTTGGCCGAAACATGCCAACTCTGGCAATTTATGTACAAACAACACCAAAAATACAGATACCACTATAATAGCAACACCGCCCCTATCCACCCTCCCGAGCATCGCCAGCCCTGCCACATCCACTGCAGCACGCACGCGCTCATATACAAGCTCCCCTTCGCTCATTCACGCACAATACATACACACAGACACACATACGCGCGCACACACACTCCGAACATGCACCCTAAACGCGCTTCCAAAACGCACTTGATTGTTGTGTCGCGAAGAACAAACACACGCCACATTAAGTTATGCTCAGACAACGCACATTTCTTCTCCATGCGACGGATCATCGATAGCCATAGACAGGCACTCGAGCGATGCGCAGGACTGCGGTGCACGAACGGGCGAGAAAGCGGGCGACATTGACGCCGAGGGAGCGCCGCTGCCGCCACACAGCACACCCGCACTGTGACCACCACAAGACGCAACATTGAGGTGGTACCGTCCGGCAAGTGACTCCCACTCCCACTCCCAGGCGGGGTCACACGCACCCGACCGCGCCCGCTTGGCCACGTGACTCGCGTCTCGCATGTGGGCGCCATACGCAGCAGAAGCAGCAGTAGTGCCATAGCCGCAGCAACCGGCGCCCGTACTGGCACTGCCGTAGTGGATGCAAGACGCACTGTGACTATGGATGTTTTCGACTGAAAGCGCCCTCTTGCGGGCGTTGTTGTTGCTGTTGTTGTGCGGTGGCGCATAATGCAAAACGCACGGCGCAGTCAGAGGCGTGGGATGCAATGCCGCCGACAGGACGAACGGGGATGGCAGACACTCTTCCACCACCGGCGTCGCAAACACGGTGCTCTCGCGGTGTATTCCGTAGTCACCCAGTGTCACGTGCTCGCGGAGGGGGCGGCCTGCATACGACAGGCGGCAACGCACGCCACAGCGGTCGCCGACAAGACGCACCACATGACCCACGAGCGTGTCGTTGCGGGCCGTCACAGTCACTGTCTGCGACGTGTGCGCAGGAGAGTCATGTTGGGAACCCGGGGAGGAGCAACCGCCCACCACGTGCATGGGCGGGCTGTGATCAGAGCAGTCGCCGCTCACGACAACAAATATTTGAAAGCTGGGCGCCATGCACACAACCTGCCCAGGCGATTGGTTTGAAGACATAATGCCCTCCATTCTCCTTGATATCGCAGGAACGCGTGTGTGCACACACTCGCCCGGGAACACTGCGGTGCCAACACAGGGCGTGGGCAGAGAAGGGGGCACTCAAACACCCATAAAGTGTTGACTTTGTAGAGGATATATAAAACGCTCGCCTTTCGAAGCAGTGCTTGATCTGAATGATTAGTCCCTTTCATTGCCTGTTTTTATGGGGATCCCTTTGTTGACCGCAGACTATTCCATATGCGCAATGTCATTCGGCGGTGCGTTCGATGCCGTCCACATCGCCCGGCGCACTTAAATCGAATTCATGGGGTAATTTGCCTCAAATGCATGGCTTTTCTAAATTAAATATCGCTGACGCCATTCAAATTTTTACCCATTTAAATTGAAGTGTGTGTACAAAATCAGCATGAAATCGTACTCGCCTTTCAGTCTAATTTTCATCCGTGGGTTTCCCGCCACAATTAGTAACCTCTGAGTCATCCGACTGTGGCGGTCCCGGATGACAGACCGTAGTCGCCGGCGGCCGCCGCCGCCGCCGCCGGCCGAGTGAACCCGTGGCCCTGGTCCGCTTGAGCATCGGCAAACAGGACCGGTGTATGCGTTTGTTCTAGCGCTCACAGCCCCATAGGCAACACAAGCAGTGTTGGGAATGATTGTCTTCAAAATCTCCATTTGACAAGTACTCTTGAACGCCGACTCCCGACCGCCGCCGCCGGGGCGGCCGTGGCGGCGCCGCGCCAGCATAGTGTTTTATCTTTTTCGCTCGGCTCAGTTCTTATATCACAGATGTAGGACGCAAGTCAGTGTCATAGGCGCTGTGCCCATGGACTCCATATAATCTTATGGCAAAGAAAGTTATCTGTGAAAATCCTGTCGGCTGCCGCCCGGCTCCAGCCTCCGAGTACGGCTGCGGAACGCGGCAGCCAAACGGCGACGAAACGTGATCACCGTCACAGTCAGTGGCGGAGACTACCACTCTGAAGCACATTGGCTTGCTGCCGACTGCCCTGCGGCAGTGTCGGCCGACACACTGAGACTCAATAGCGCACACACAGCGCTCTTACGGTGAGGGACAAGACCGCTGATTAAACATCCGGGGTATTTCAGAAGCCCAGCCTATTTCTTTTTTTAGACACTAATAAATTTAGTCTTGCCTGGGAATTGCAACTGCGTGCAACAACACAAACGTGCATGTAATCACACACACTTCAGATATTCACCGCTGCATTGTTGAGTCGACGGGCTTTCAAATGAGGGGAATTTCCTGTTTCAATCTTATTCAAGAATGGACACCATCACGATCGCGGACGGGCGTGCTGTTGTCCGCCAGCTGCTGTGCCGCCTCTTCTTGCTTCTCTTGCTGTGCCAAATGGTCGCGGAGTGCACGTCTGCACACACCGTGTACATGATCCGCCACGCCGAAAAGCCATCCGACTCGTCCATCAGCACGCTTTCTGCCGCGGGCACGTGGCGTGCTTCGTGTGTTGCCCCGTTCTTTTCCAATTCGCCGTTTGCCCTCACAAAGCTGTTTGCACAACGGCCAAAATTCACGACCACATCGAACGGCGAAAGGATACTCGGAGCGATGCAGCGCCCGTACACAACAATCACACCCCTATCGCAGCGCTTGTCGCTGCCCATCGACATGTCGTGTGAGCGCGATGACACGGCGTGCATCACAACTGCGATCCGTGCGGCGGTTCCCCAAGGCAACGTGCTTGTGTGCTGGGAGCACTCGCAGCTGGCGGTCATCGCCACCGCACTCGGTGTGACCCCGCCGCCGTCGTACCCGGGCTCGCACTTTGACCTCGTCTGGGCGTGGCGGCCGGATGCGCCGGCGCAGATGGACACCACGTACCAGCCCACGGACTGCGGCACGTACCCACCGCCGGGCAATGAGAGTGCATGGCCCGCCACTGGAGACGTACCAATGCCGGGCACATACTCCTCAACGAACGGACACAATGGAGCGTCCAAAGGTGCGATCATTGGCGGTGTGGTGGGCGGCATCCTGGGCTGTTGTCTTGCTGCAGCAGGCGTTGTGTACGGCATGGGCAGGTGGCGCTCATCACGGCACCGTGGCGGCGGCAAGCAGCTGGACGGGGGTGCATGCACGCAGTCGGATGAAGATGCACAGACGATTCGCATGTTTGTGAATCCGTCGCAGAGTAACCAAAGCATCGATAGTGAGCGCTGATGGAATTTGTGCTGCGTTGTCGGCATCATCACGGCCGCACCGGCAGACTGTTGCAGACAGACATGTGATTCAAATTTGCACAATTAACAGCAGCTAAACGTGTCTGTTTCCCGCTCGTTCTCTTCTATCTCCCTCCGAATTGTGGGAGTCCATGGGCACAGCGACTAAGACACTGAATTGAATCCTACATCTCCCTCAAAATATAGCTTGTACTGGCCGCTTCCGTTGCGTGCTTGTCAAGCCTGCCACACTGATGACATCATTCGCATGGTTAACTTGTTGGATTCAGAAGCATTGAAGTGCGAGGAGCAATCAGTCAATGCCCATCAATCAGTGGGGTGTCTGTCAGTAGTGTCGCACTGCCAGTGAACCAGGGTTACAGCGCTCTTGCCCGAGTCAAAATCACCCGGCGTCTGTTACGCCGTCAAAGTCTACTTAACGAAATCTCGGCACTTAATTATGACATGCCAACTGACGTTACTACACACGTGCCGGTCGTAAAGTGCGAGTGCGAGCGGTTGACGAATGCAGGGTGAGATTATCTATAGTAATAGCAACTTCACCGTTATGGAAGCAAGAAATACTGTCATTCAGTTCTTTTTCTCTCTTGTGTCGACATTTTCTTTGCAATGGAGCGCCCGCGTGGACTGCGGCGGAGTAACGCCGACAAGCGCCGTCACGAGGACAGCACAAGGGACGACGCAGCCAACACAGCCAACACAGGCAACACAGGCAACGCGGCGGCGGCAGAGGGGGCGGACGAGTCGCGTCCGGCCAAAGTGCGCAAAACAGACGAAACAGACACAGCGGCGGCGTCCGTCGATGCTGATGACACGGACGATGCGTCTGCTGACCCGGCGGAGCTGATTGCCATGTACTCTGAGGCACTCGAAGTGATGGGTGGGTGTTGCCCCGGTGAACATGCCTTCGATTGTGAGTGAGACATGAAGGGGGTTCGGAGCAGGTTTTGTTCTGGCGCTTATTTAAGTGCCTTTGTCTGTTCATCCTGTGCGCATGTCGGGGGGGTAGCTGGAGGGGATCGCGCCCTGGGCATACAGCTGCTGGAGGGCGCCGTGAATGGCTTTGAGGAGTTGCTGCATGGCGACAGCGCTGGCGAGGGGGCGGGAGTGAAGGGAGATGACTCCGCATCGACCCGTGTGGAGGTTGCGCAGCAAGCGGAGAAGACTGGTGGCGTGGAGGGGACTGGACGCGTCGTGCTTCTGCGCTATGCGGCAAAGTGCTGGTGCGACATTGGCATGGCCCACGCAACCGACATCCCCGCCCTTTGCGCAGAATATCTCGAAATGGCCGCAGACCGCCTTGCAGAGGCTGTGCGCACGGACCCAACAAATGGAGACGCCTTGTTTGAGGCCGCCGTGGCAACAATTCGCAGGGTGTGTGCTTGTGTGTGCTTGTGCGTGTGTCTGCATGTATATGTGGGCATGTATATGTGTGCTGTGTATGTGTGCATGTGTATGCTGTGTGTGTTTGTGGGTTGCTTGTGCATATGTGTGCAGTGCGTGTGTGCGAATGTGTGCGCATTTGTGTGCAAGTGTGTGTGTGTGCATATGTATGCGTGCATGCGTGTGTGCATGCGTGTGCATGTGTGTGCATGTGTGTGCATGTGTGTATTGCTTGAGTATGTATGTGCGCTGTCGTGCCACAATTGCCTTTGGCAAATTTGCTCGTCGTGTGCATTATGTCGCCTTCCCCGCAATAATATATGTGTATGGATCGGTGTGGATTTGTGTGAGTTTTTAGACACTTTGTGCAATGTCTTCTCATACATCAATGGTGCGCGTGCGCATGTGCGTGTATATGTGTATTGGCCTACTCACACCCGTTTTATGTTGCACCTCTGTATGACTACCCAAACGACAGCACACATTTCTGCGCGAGGCTGCGGCAGGCCACGATGAGAGTGACAGCAGCGACGCCGAAGATGACGATGCTGCGGATACTGCTGAGGTGCCTTGCGTCGGTTGTGGGCAATCGTGTGTGGACATGCATGCCGCGGCTCAGCCAGCACAGTGCCGCCGTGTGTTCCTTGTATGCATAATGCTGATCCGCTTGTTACGTGCGTTACTTGTGCTGCAGACCGAACGCAGTCCCGGGGAGTTCGCTGCCGTCGACACAGCCACCGCAAATGCTGAGACATGCCTTGCGGCGGCCCTGAGCGGCCGTGCGACCTCTCCCGCACTGACCGTGCATCTCGTGGACGACGCGCCGTCCTTCCTCGCATCGCATCTCCTTGACTATGCGCTCACTCTTGGCGGCGATCGCTTTGTTGCATACGCCACGCGTGCGCGCAAGCACTTTGAGGACGCCGTGGCGGGTGGGCATTCAAAATCACTGCTGGATCACGGTCTCCCACATGCCGCACATGTAGCTGCACTCGGATCAAAAACATAATAGAAATGCCCCATTTTCTTGATGCGACTTCGTTCGCTACGTTATTTCGCTCCTGTCGCCGAGTCCACCGCCAATGCCTTCCATGCAAAGTGCTCATCTCCTGCATTCCTTCCATGGTTCCTCGCAGGCGCGCGTGCTGCAGGTGTTGCGTCGTCTGGCGGCAAGGGCAGTAGCGCTGATGTTGCGAATGCGCTGATTGCATTGGCAGTGTGCCTGTCGGACGTCGGCGGCGCCCTCGAAAACACCGACGCCGACGCCGCGCACGCGTGGTTGGAACAAGGCGAGTGGTGCTCCGTGGCATGGCTTCCAGTGGCACACACTTGCACTTATCACATCGCCCTTGAGTGCACACACTATCCACCGATAGGCACACCAGCAAAGTGCATATACTCTATGCACCAGTACGCACACCGCACCACACAACGACAGGTTCTCATTCATGCAATCCTGCTTATGCCGCGTCCCAGCAGCACTCGAACGGGCGGGGGAGGCACTCACTCTGTGCGGCGGTGAGCCGTCTCTCGAGGCACGGTGCCACAAAGTGGTGAGTGGTCCCTGAGTGGCATGCATTGGCGCTGCCTTCCATTGTTTGTGGCACGTACGGCTGCGATTGCGCGTGCCATGAACAGTGAGCGGACTGCATGAATCTCTTCGTCTCTCTCTCGCTCTCTCTCTCTCTCTTGTCTGTTGTGGAGTTCATGGGCACACGCCTACGACACTGTCTTGAATCCTACATCGCTCAGTCATTCGTGCCCACGGCGTTGTCTACTAGGTCTCTCACCTAACCCCATCCTGACCCCATGCGGGCCCCACGTTGTGCATCACTAATCCAAATGCACCTGCATCGGGCAATCAGATCGGGGAGGCGCACATCAACATTGGCAATGGGACTGCCGACAGCAACGCCGCGCGAGAATGCTATCGCAAGGCCGCACAATCACTGCGCGCCGCAAACAACGCCGACGACGGATGCGTCCCAACAGACGCCATCGACGATGTGCTGCAGCTCGCAGAGGGAGACACCAGCGACGACCACGAGTAATAAACGCACGCACAAACATCCTCGCATGCATGAGCATCGTGCACTGCACGTGACATGGCATATGCACATCAACGGGAAAAATGTGCAGCCGAGACCAACGCAGCTCACAGACAGCGGCGCGGTGATGGGCGCACACTTTATGAGGCACGGCTATCTACAAATGATCCGCCGCGGGAGAGAGACACAGCGCGGCTGGCGCAACAGGGCGGGCGGGGGGCGGGGGGCGTGGGCCGGGGCATCACCCACAGCACCGCAGTGGGATGCACGCCCGACACAGAGCGCCGACAGAGCATGCTTCTCCAGAGACCTCGTCACCCCGCACGCAAGCTCAGTTGCGGCGCAGGGCGGGGGACGCGCGAAGGCTGGCAAAGTGCGTGTTTTTGCCACCCAGCGCCACGTTCTGGAGGAAGAGTGCGCCGGTGAGGGCGACAACGCCGCACACGTTGGCAGCAGACTTGAGGGCAAGCATTCTCGTGGTTCGAGTGAGCGCAAAAGGGGGGCTTAAAAAGGGCTTGTGGGGATCGAATCACCAAACAGGCAATACTGGAGAGGGAATTGGAGAGGAAATGCGGGCAGGCGACAGACAGAAGAGAAATGTAAGCCAACTAGGCATTTTGCGCACACACAACACACCGCTTGTTCACACAGAAATGTGCACAAACACTTCTCTTTTTAAATACCCCAGACACTCACGGAACACTCCAAACCACACCACACTACAAAAAAAAAGGTAAACCGCACCGTGTGGATTTGACACTGCAAACGCCAAACGCTGTCGAAATGGAAATATCGAGCGGAGGTCAACAAGTCTGCGATGGACAAACACAAAGATGAAGGACTCAAGTCAGTGTATTATATGTGTGTGCGTGAGTGAAAGCGCGCTGTGTCTTAGGCCAAAGCCAAACGCCCTTGACTACGAATGAACCAAGAGCACACATGCTGCCTTTTCTGCTTCAACACTACCCTCGCGCAACAAATATGAGGCATGCATTCAGCGCGTGCAAAGTCACACCACACACACCATAAAAGTGCTTTTGGAGAAGCGGGGAGGATGACAGAAAGGGCGGAAGAAAGAAGCGAAAGAGACCGAGTCAACACTGTGACTGCAAGTCTCAAATCAGCTTCTGTTAAACCGCGTCGTTTGACGAAGGAGATCAAGCTGCTAACAGCAAAAGTAATTCTGTGATGTGAGGAAGGTTTGCGCGGTCTCTTTATTGTACTCGTGAGGGCGATGGAGGGTGCGTGCGTGCATTCTGCGCGTGTGGTGGTGTCTGTCTGTTGCATCTGCTGCATACTGAGTGTCATGCAAGTGCAGTGTGTGCGGAGTGCGTCTCTCAGTGATCATGAGTGTCCACGATGCCCCAGTCTGATGCACTACTGATGCAATAGCAATGTAGGGGGGGGGGGGGGGGGGGGGGGGG